>DWAJ01001635.1:0-21233 GCA_018238005.1 Eurema mandarina | reverse complement strand
TAACCACTTTATTTTCGTGGTCATTACACATTGAAAATATAAAAGTAATGATAGTTTCATACACATACATATGAAATAGATATAGGAGAATAAGTATAATACAAAACATTGAAGAAAAACGTTAATAACACCTTTCACGGATATTTTTTATCAAACACAAGACAAAAATTACGTAAGCGTAATTTTCAAATTAAAACAAATAAAAAGTCATTCATCGAATATGCCGCCAATTGGTCGCATCTTGTCAAAAAAGGTACAGACATTCATGATAATTCCCGCGATTGTCGGTACATGTCGTAGATTTTAATATAAAAAATTGGAAAAAGGTGGTTATTGACACTAACCACCAAGACTGAAAGAGTTAAAGGAAAACGTATATTTTGTCTTACAATAATAATTTCTTGCAGGTGCAAAGTTCTGCATGTAAAGATGAATAAGATGTCTTTAAGATTGATAATACAATAATTGAATTATTATAACTCACATGTTTTCAAACTTGCCATTAGAGTGGTTATACAGGCATCAATGACACTTCCATCATTGTCTAAGCAGACCATATCACAATATATGACCCAAGCTAGTTTGTCAGATACTATGCACAAATCTTTTAGGTCTATACACTTCGAATTTGTTAATATGTCATTAACTGTGTTGCTTACAACTTGTGCATGATCTGATGGAGGTCCAGGTCGAAACTTCGAGGAGCAAAGAGGCAGTAATTCAACATTTGTAACAATGAATCCATTATCAGGTTCTTCGGCTTTTGGAGTAGCCAATTCCTTAAAAATACAAAAGTTATAATTTATACTATACATATACACATATCTCGGAGCCTGTATATATACACATCTACAGAACTTACTAACGAAATTCCACATATTACAGTTGTGTTTCCACATTTAACAACTGCAGAAGCCTCGGAAGTTTTAATTGCGTTTATGTTTAATTTTATATTCCTCTGATCTTCGAATTTTCTTCCACCGGGCCTTACCCCTCGGGAGATATAATCGTCAAAATATTTATTGGGGTGTATTAGCCTGTAAAATGATAAATAATGTCTAAATCATGATAAATAAAACTTTAGTAATGAAGTACATACTACATACTTATAAATGTCGGTCATTGTGGAATTTTTTACTTAAAAAAAAATTACGGTTTTTCTTTCAGATTTTATTCGACCAATAAACATAAAATATAGATATTTTACTTTCAAAATTCATTAATGGTTCAATAACAATCACAATTCACATGCTCTCTGAAATTGACAGTTCAAGCGAAATGTCAGTGCTATTACAAGAACAGACGTACAACAGCATACATATACAAGTGACAATTAGTAATACCTGATTTATGATTAATGAAAGATAAATTATTGTAGGAAATTTTTCTCGTTTCGTTAATTTCTAACTAGATGCGCCCCGCGGTTCTACCTACATTTATGCATGTCTTTTACACAAACCTTCACTTTGAATCACGCTATCTGATAAAAAAAAACTTCATGAAAATCTGTTGCTTAGTTGAAGAGATTTAGGCATATATAAAGAGACAAAAGCTGTTTTATTTAGAATAAAAAATAATATAAATTCTTTCTGCCTCAATATAAATGAATCTTAAATAAGTTGTTATTGCAAAAGCGGAACACTTTTATTAAAATAATTAATTAAAGTAGTATTAATTATCTTAGTATTGCATGAACTATGTTATTCACAATGTATATTTTGACCTAGGTTTTTTATTTAATATTATTATTTATTCATCCTTAGAATTATTCTGCATTCAACTGAAGGAAAACGCGAGCTTTAATGAACGCATTACGCAGTATCGTCATTTACAATTCGTAATTTGACATTTGACATTGACGTTTCTTTTTGAATCGGCGTTTGATCGCTAAGGTGTGATTTAGTTTTCTAATCCAAGAATATCTTAATTTAATTTCTGTTTGATTAATATATGTTGTTAAATATGTGTTTTATAAGAGCTGTTAAAATAGTGCAAATATATATTTATCCCTATCGTCATCGATTTCAGATTGTTTACAATGGCCAAACCTAAAGGAGAGAGAAAAGGCAAATCAGCCATAAATGAAGTTGTAACTCGTGAATATACAGTTAACTTACATAAAAGACTTCATGGAGTCGGCTTCAAGAAACGCGCTCCTCGTGCTATCAAAGAGATCCGAAAATTTGCAGAAAAACAAATGGGAACTCCTGATGTTCGAGTAGACACACGATTGAACAAATATCTGTGGTCTAAGGGTGTAAGGTTAGTTTTACAGTAGTGAAATTTTAATATGAGATTAATGTTACAAATACTAAAAGAATCAATCCCAAATTATTTTATGAACACAAGTAATGTTATGATTTCTACTTAACCATCTTTCAAAATATATTTGTTTGAAATTTTACTTCTCTTATGAATTTATTTTTATAGACCAATCAATTTTATTTTTTCTTGTAATCCTTGTTTCCGTTATAATAATTATTTGATAAAGTTATCAATTAACTCTTGAGTAAATTATTACAAAGAATCTTTTAGGTATGGGGTTCCGAAACTTAAATTTATACTGAATCATTATTTACCTGAGTTTTTTTATTATATTATAAATGTATTATATGAATAAATGACCTTAATAGAATGTCTGGAAGGAAAAACATGGTTGGTTTTTCAACTGTAATGATATATTTTGACAACTTCTGTTATTCTTATATGTAAATAGTTTGCAAACAAGATAATAAATTTGTCCTAATATATACCCTCTCTAATGTGATATATCTGTCACCGGAAGATGACAAGAACAGCAAATTTATAAATTTCCTAGGAAATTTATAAACCTTCGTAGGATTCTAAACAAGAGATTAATTTTCTTAATAAAATGACCACATTTTCGCAAATTTATCAATTTGCGACGTGTCGTGGTAAATTTATCAACTAACAAATTTCCATTTGCAAGGTTCTACATGGTTCAACCAATCACAGAAGAGCTTTTAATTTAACGCTTTTTTAAAATACGGCAAATAACACTGCTCTCTGATTGGTGGATGTTGACAGTTATTTAACCAATCAGAGCGCACATGGTTTTTGGTTATTGCTTACTTATTATTTTACGCGTGAGTTTGGTAAGTTTATAAATTTGCGAAAATGTGGTCCTAAATAATACAATTTATCTCTTGTTTAGCATCCTACTTTAAATTTCCTAGGAAATTAATAAATTTGCTGTTCTTGTTATTTTCCGGTGACATATCCATACAAATATTATAAATGCGATAGTAGCTCCGTCTTTGCATGATGCTAAAACTATTAAACCGATAAAAACGAAATTTGGTACACAGATAGTCTAAAGCCTGGGGAAGGACATAGGCTACGTTTTTTTTAAAATAAACCCCCAAAAGGTTGCGTGAGGGGTTAAAACTTTTTATAGTTTTACACTTTCACGGCCAAACCACTGAACCAATTGTAATGAAATGTGGTTCACAGATGGTCTAGAGTCTGAGATAAAACATCCACGCGGATGGAGTTATGGGCAGCAGCTAGTACTATATTAAAACAAACATTGTTAATTTAAAAAAATATTTTTGATTAGCATGACAGAAGTGTGTATTTAATTTTGTAGCAGTAACACATGTTCTTTATTACAGAAATGTACCTTTCCGAGTAAGGGTACGACTATCCCGCAGACGTAATGATGATGAAGACTCTGCACACAAGTTGTTTACTTTAGTGACATATGTTCCAGTTGCATCCATCAAGGGCTTGCAAACAGAAAATGTTGATGCTAGCCAAGAATAAACATTTAAGTTAAGCTTAAGCTGTGTTTTATTTGTATTCACTTTTAATGATTTTTGTAAAATAATCTCACCATAAAACATATAGGTACAAAAATTGCAAATAAGTCACTTCACTTTCTTTTAGATATAATTTTATGTATAGGATTAGGGTATTTATTTTCTTTGTCGGTAAATAATATTAATATGTTACCCTAATCCAATGTGACACCCTAATGTCACTATTATCTGTTGCATACCAGTTATGATAATGAAATAAAAATAATTATAGAAAATCAAGCTTAAACTTTTGTAATTGAAAAGGTAATGAATTAACTTTGTACTATATATATATATTATATATTATATATTATACATACTATTTGTCTCTCCATTGTAGCTCCTCCATTTGCACTTGAAAAGCAAGTTTTTCAAAAGCCATTCAATATTGAATTTCGCAGTGATTTTCATAGATGGCGCTTATAAAAGTTTTTTTTATTGAGGAATAAGACGGCACTATTTGATTTCGGCATTACTACTATACCAAAAATTTGGTAAGTTCTTTATAAGTATTAAGCATTATTATTTTGTGTAAAGTAATCAAAATATAACAAAGGTAAATTACCTTGCCATAGAGTAATTGGCTAAAGTTATTAAGCTAAATTAGTCTTCCATTACTTCTTCCAGCCTCTACTTTTGATGAGTCCGCGAGGGTATTCGTAACATCAACGTTCAGCGGGATGGTGGAACATCGTTAAATTTTAAACGGTTTGAGTTTGACAGAACCTCCTCTTCCTTAAGCCAGGCTCTACAAGTCGTCCTACCTGCAGACACTGGGACTTCCCCACGAAATAAAAATCTATGGGCTTATCCCGTTTTTAGACATTTCATTAATGGTCCGAGATCCCAGGGCCATCAGACGTCATGTATTTTCTAGTGAACGAAATGTGGACGATTGAGTAGTGTTAGTATGTACTAAGAACGTATGCCTACCTGCTAGCTTGCTCAGACGGCCAATTTTCAGGTATCAGGTAATGAAGGTACATAAAAAAATTATCTATCTCGCAGGAATTCTAATGGCTGATTTTCACATATGTTATAGGCAATACCCTCATAAATAAGTCGCCAATACTGGCAAACACTTTCCGTCCGCCGTATTGCTGATCAGACGCTTTAAAGCTCCCAAAATATCACTTAACTTCACGTTAATTCTCGGATGCTTCATTTTTAGGGTTTACACGTTAAGATAAGATTCTAGAATTTTGTGGTCAATTGAGCATTATTATTATAACGTAAATTTTTAATTATTGACCTGTTTTTTTTTTAATTTTTTTTAATTATCACTGTATAAAAAGGTATTGCCAGTATTTCTACAACCATTTTGAGTGTTGACATTCACACATCACTTAAACTTTTGTTTATTCCTACAGTTAAACGATAAAAAAATACGATAGATAGATATACAAATATTGCACATAAATTTACATTTAGTCATAATAAAGTATCACTAAGAGGATAAAATTTTAAACTTCAGTTTTTAAGTGATACAAATAGGTAGGATGAAAATATGGAAAGTGAGCTAAAATGATATAAATGATAAAATAGCAGCCGGTGCGTCCATGTGCGTATTATCTAATTACACGTGTAATAAACCTCCGAATGTTACGGCTGTTATGGGAAACCACAGCAGCTGCAAGCGACATCGTGTTGTGTGACTATTGGGCGTTTGCTGCATTAAATGGGCTATTAGACTTTTTGTACTTGGATTATAATGCGATATTATTATGTGATATTACGAATAATGTTTTTTGATGCAAACAAAAGAGAATTCCATCCTGTTTAACACGATTATTGCAGTATTATACCTATATCCTTATTATCCACACACGTAGGCATTTTGGTGTTTGGCGCATCTCAAATTAAGAGTTCTCATACTTCTACTATCTTTTATACATTCTTTTGTCCGTTTACGCAACTACGTATAAACTTAAATACCTATTACTTGTAAGATTAAATAGTGGCGTTGGCTACAATACTTTTTGATAATTTAAACGTCAATGAAGGGCTGTTGCACGACGCGTTTATACGTATGTTGATACAATAGTATGAAGTGTGTTAATTCCTATCGTTAACAGCTTTACTTAGAACGTGTCAACGTTTGGAGGATGTGGCATTGGAGGTGTAGGCCTGTCAGCCGCAACGCCAACTATGCGGTTTGCTTCCATTAGTGCGCCCAAATTCATTACAGAAGACATTTTACCACTGTGTAGCAGTCGTGTTCTCATCATTTCATTTTCAGGTGTGATCTTAGTTGTTGCAAACTGCACTTGGGTATAGCTATTTTTTAATAAGGACGATTTACATAGAAAAGTGCTCCGTCGAAATCTATAAAACAATTTGAAGTAGCATAAAAATTACATATACCTATTATAATAACAATGATTTATATTTAAATGAAACGTTACAAATTGCGCGTTTATAGGCGTATTAAATAAATAATACCGTAGGGGCATTCAGGGATCTTTTATGTAGTTATGTCGTGTAATACAACATTTAAAAAAAAAGTAGTACCGAAGTACTCGTCACGTCATGTATTTACACTCGCATTTGCCAACCTCCTTATATTACAGAACATTTCTACATACTTGTTTGAAGATACCACAGACAAGAATCGCCAAAAAATGCTGATACCTAATTGCTCATTTAAACGTATGGTTGTATATTAAAACGTTTAAAACTTGCTTATCTTGAAACGTGGTTCATAAAATTTATTTTTATATTATTAATATGTTACATGAGGTTAATTTACATTTACAAAAATAACTTAAACATCGCGTTGAATGCCAATGTTAAGCTCGTAACTTGTGAATAATAATCGAATGATTACGGCCGTAGCATGCATGCACGTAGCACGCGCATTGAATACATGTTTACATTTTCCTGTAAACGAGACTTTATTGTTTATGCTTCATCGTAACTTCAATTTTCAATGTAGTTCGAATAAGCTCTGTAATACTTATATTTATAACTAGCTGTTGCGCGGCTTTAAACTTTTATTTATATAATTGGTACCTACTAGTTAATACTTATCCGAACATTGCACTTTAATACTTCTTGAAAAATGACTTTCATAATATTCGTACCTACCGTGTTGTAAGCTTTTGAAAGGTAAACATTTTTTTTTAATAAAATAACCCAATAATTATATACCTAGAGATTTTTGATAAATCTTGATATGCTATTTTTAAATATAAATTACAACTAACGTCTCGTTTAAGATTTCTTGACAATGTATAAAGAAAGTTTCACAAAAGAAGTAATAAGTAACACGAGGATTCGATTTGATATGGGGACGAAAAGAGGCTACGGAGGAGGGTTACGAAGGTATTATCTCTTGCGCTTGACCGAGCTTCGATCACTGCCTCGTCGACTCCCAAAGCCTTGTTAGGGTCTAATGACATGAGAACAACTGAAATATCCACTTATTTGTGCTATAAAACCAAACGATAGCTCTCGACAAGAAAAGGTTCAACCAATTCCTATAAGTATATTGAATTTATGAAGCATCTTCCACACAATAATACATATATAGTAGGTATATTGCGTTCCTCACATATAAAAATACATATTTAAATGTATAAAACAATAATGTGTTCCTTCGATAGTTACGTACAAATTAATTTACAAAAAGATGATTCTTTAGATTCAGTGTAAAATATGAGATAGGAAGAGGTGCAGGGAAGACAATGTCGTACATATTTTAAGCGGGCACGCCCCTGTTCGCATAAAGGCGTAATTTATAGGACCGCGCGGAGACGGGCGCTTGAGTTATGTTTCGACGATAGCGACGAGCTTTTAACTGCCTAATGGACCGATTTACAAAGACCACCTTGCGCCTATTCTCAGTATTTACAGAGGTTCTATCTAATTGCGTCAGAACGAGTGGTTTATTGTTTTTGGCCTACTTTTAACGATATGGCAATTTTAGAATACTTTATTAGTTAATTTTATAAAAATTGTATGGCACGTTAGATTTTATGTAATGTCTATGTATGTGTGGAATTATATTTGATTGGGTAGAAACCTGAAACTTTTGAAGTGGATATCTTAAACTAATTGAGCGAACATTTTGTATGTTAACAATACATGATAAATTTATCTAAAATGTCGGAAAGCCAAGATCGTGCTCTAGTTATTTTAAACCAAATCCTAAAATACCGATATTAAGGAATATTAATTAATAGTCAAAAGGCTTACCTACTTAGAGTTATCGAATCATATAATTTCAGTACCTACATTTAGATTAAAGCTTGTTTTTATACAACCTCTTACTTTTAATTTATTCAGATTAACATTTCTTAGGCTTTTTACTGAATATATAGAATTTTTCAAATGCTCGAATTAAAATTGGTCAAGCTCTGCATTACATCTGCATTATGGATTTTAATAATATTTTTGCTAATTTCAAAAGCTATCTTCATTGATAGTAAAAAGATGGTCGCGGTTACGAGCTTTGGGAGCCGAAGGAAAACGCAGAAAGTTTTTCAATAAAACATAGCCCTAAGAGACAACATTTCAATGGAGCTACAATGTTTATGGCTCGCGCGCCCGCTGCGCCTGTCTAGAGGCTTACTACGAAACAATCTAATCTGAAAGTATCGATCAAATTTAACTTTTTTGAGTACAAATTGTTAAATTCCCATACAAATGACGAATATTTTTAACTTTAGAGCTTAACTATTGTGTTAAGTGGCAATAATTTTTGTTAAAAGTTACTGCATTCAATAATGTTTCGTTTTGGACGTTCCATACTGGAACATATCGATGAATGCTTAGTGCAAATTATAATATTTTAAAAGCACGTGTATCAGATACATCGTTTTAAATTAAATATTCAGATTCAGAATTATGTATTCGGAAAGGTTTCTGTTTGTTTCATTTTAGTGCTACTGTGATGCAAGCTTTTGTTGGGGCGTTTTGCATTGCAGGTCAAGAGCAATCCTCGGAAATTGCCGTGGGGCGTGGGGTGAAACTAAGCCATTTGAAAGCTTCACGTTCTATTTCTGACAGCTCTAAGATAAAATCAGTCATCAATAAGCTAACGAATCGGCTTAAGAATATCAATTTATATTTGTATAAATCCATACTAATATTATACATGCGAAAGTAACTCTGTCTGTTTGTCTGTCTGTCTATCTTTCCATCACGCTAAAACTACTGAACCGATTAGAACGAAATTTGGTACACAGATAGTCTAAAGCATGGGTAAGGACATAGGCTACGTTTTTTTATCAACCCCCAAAAGTTTGCGCGAGGGGTTGAAACTTTTTATAATTTTACGCTTTCACGGCCAAACCGCTGAACCGATTGTAATGAAATTTGGTACACAGATGGTCTAGAGCCTGAGATAAAACATAGGCTACTTTTTAACTGGAAAAAAGGGTTATAAGGGGGAAAGGAGGGGGTCAAAGTTTATATGAAAGTCCACGCGGACGGAGTCGCGGGCAACAGCTAGTATTATATATTTATATTCAATGCCTAATCGATGTTTTAATAAAAAAATAAACTTTCAAACCACCGTCCAGCCTATAAACTTTATATGCAGCTTATCCGGAAAAAAGTTCAACGGGACATGCAAGTTGATACATTCAGTTAAAGAGGAATTATTGTTGGCGAGCGGATGCGATAAATTGTACGAGGAAAGCTAATATATCGTTCTAATTCATGTTCATACGAACGAGCTAATAAATGAACTACAAGTTGTAATGGATTGTAATAATTGATTCCAACATTGGTCATTAGAAAAAACAATTAGGTCGATAGTGGATTACAGAGGGTGAGTGCGTGGTGGAACGAGGTATTTGTGTCACATCGAACGATCGATCCGCCCGCTCCCAGCCAATTACAGCCGATACACGACCAAATATTGTTCTCAATACACCCGCTACTAGCACCCGGAGCACGGTGCACGGTGCCGATACATTACACTGCGTAGCTCGCTAGCTAGCCGCCAACTCTATTGGAACTTCATTGTAGCTGCGCTCTTTATAGGGCTACGTTCATACCGACTCTGGCCAGTGTACCGTTTCGTGAACTCTATTTTTAAAACTTAACTTTGTTTCAAATACTCAGTTAAATTGAAATGAGAAAACCAATAACTATTTTTTCATTGAATAACACCTGTCTGAACTGAATATAAACGGATTTAGCTAACACATATTTGCAGAAGCACGTAGCTATAAAGCTAGATAAGCTGTTCACTGAAGTGCGGATCTGATATCTAGCGCATTTCCTTGAGTTTGAATTTTCGAACGCTTGCATTTCTTCTTGATTTCATTTAACCCGAGGACAAGTATTTTTACCAAAATGAGTTTAATATAGGTATATTTATAAAAGGACTATTCCATAACATGTTAATATTAAAAAGTAAGATATAGTTTTATCTTTTTCTAGAATATAGGTTACAGAAGTTTTAGGAGAAGCACGCGAAGTGTTCGTTAAGATTTTCCGACAGATTCTTAACTAAATAATGCGGCGTGAGGCGCGCATGCTGTTCTGACTACGGCTCTAACGACTCTACGATACTTGAGGGTTCTTAGCGCTGAGTTGCTTCGTGCTCATGACTTTTTCGAGTAGCTACACGATGTTTTACTCTTTTGCCATATAGTATAATCTTGGATTTGTTCATCTTGTACCACTTTACGTGTGAACAAAGGGTTATACGAAATAAAGGAATTTATTAAAAAGAAAATAAAGTTTAATATATCAGTATACCTATTATATTTTATGTGTTAATATTAATTATACATGTTTAATATCAAAATTTTTCGATAAATAATATACTTAAATGTTTGTAACATTGTAAGATATTGCCTTTAGTTCGATGTTATTAAATATATCATAAAAATATGAAAAAGAGCCTCGAAGTTTAGGAGTTTGAATCAATGAAACATTTAATCAATTAGTAGATACCTAGTTTTTATTACTGCTTAAGATTTCACACACAGCAGACAAACTATAAGGTTAATGGTTATAAAGATATAAAGTTAAATAAGCTACATCAATAAAATTTAATCTCGAGGAATAAATTAAGATATTTTCAATCGACTTTGATATTATCGAAAAGAGTTGTTTACAAACTCCTGAAGCGGTGCATGCTTACGGATGACGTAAAGCAAGCTTAGAGGATAGCATGCTCAGGGTATGAAGAGCACTTACTGCTCTTGGCTTCAGAAATGCGCTGAAGATGCCATCCATGTTTATGAATTATGTACTAGCTCGACACTTTGCCCGCCTACTTTTAACATCGTCTTAAGAATCTTTGGCACAATTCATTCGATCTATTTTTGATAGTAACTAGTGTTGGTAATATTTGAAGCCATTTCTTGTTGGAGTGACGACGAAATAATTATTAATTGAATAATTATAACTTCTTTATTTATAACACTTAACTTATAACAGGATACTGGTACAAAAAAACATTATTAGTAATGCACAAAAGGCGACCTTATTGCTACATAGCAATCTCTACCAGGCAACTATCAATTATCATGTATACTCTGAAAAACTTAAAATTTAATTGCAGATATTATGTATGTTCCTTCAATATCCTCAATTAGCCAACTACTCAAACGCTTTCACAAACTCATGGACGGTATGTGCCAATGCAATTAATATTAAATTATAACCTTTACAAATAGCTATAAATAAAGTTTTATTTGATATAAGGAAATAGCAAACAATTTGAAAACCGAATAAGCTACGATTACGATATGAATACTCGTTACACAACATAAAAATTTCTTGAAAATTCTCTTACTAATAGAAAACTATGTAGCCAAATGTAGATGTTAGAACTTCACTGTAAATACATTCACTGTAAATTACTACCTAGTAAATATACTGAAAGCTTAAATATAATGAAACGTGTAATACAAGGAATTCCAATTTCCATTAACGTAAATATTTTATGAGTAATTGTCAATCATGTCATTTAAGAACAATTCGGTCAGATAATAATTTAATATTAACGTGAAGCTAGTCCGCTATCACGATAGGCTAGATTAATGATGCGTTTCTCTTGTTGAATAGACACTACTGCTCTAATGCTAATTTGACTGAATGTGGCAATATCATTAATGATTGGATAAATACAATTTATGTCTGACAAGGTTATATAACTGAATATTACCTATATTATTTAAGCAGATTAACGTAAACGCCATCATTTTCGCAAATAATTAATTTGAAAGAGAATTAAAAAAGCTTAAAAATTCAATTTTAGTTTGTACGAAGAGTATTTTGTAGCAATAATGAAGCAGATAAATTGCTGTTGAAATTTATTGCTGATTCACGTCCGTCGTAGGTACTGTTGTTATTTCAGCCGAGTGACTTGGTTGAAGTGAAATAAATGAAACTATGTTACACACGCGATTGAACAAATATTTCATCAACTTGTTGCCCCAAAGGACTTCTAAAAATCATTGTGTTCTCGGTTACATCCTTCATACGGAAACTTAATGGAAATTGAATTTGGTTCAGAGCCTTCCGTCCATTGTAATATGTTATAGATATTATTATTTGCAGCGAGTATTATTTTCCTTTCACTATTGTTAGAATATTTTGTTGGTAATTGTGGTACATGTGGTGGAGGTATAGTCTCGGGTGTGTTGTGTTTGCTGCGAGCAAATCAATAGTTATATCTACGTTGGGAATATAATTTGGATTTAGGTAGGCATGCAAACAAAATTTGCTAGAATCGCTAACTGAAAAAGTAAAAATCGTTTAATATCATAATCAGTACTGCAATAATGTTTAGTTAAAAAAACATTTTATTTTACGTCGCAAATGACATTTTTACAGCTACGTACGAGTATGTCATTGCGTTAGACCGTGTGACATAATTCAATATATGCCATATGTTTCTGTTCAAAAGGATACAAAGAATTGGAATATCTTTTCTAAAACTTAGAGCTGCACACTGCACTCTAATATACAATTTGCTGATGTAGCTCACAGGGTTGCCAAAGTAAAGTGGATCGTTGTCTATTCAATCCTGGAGACTGTCTTAGCAACAATATTATTCCAAAGATTTTAAAATAAAATCTTATATGGTAAAGATGTCCATCACTTCCATTCATACATTTTAAGTAAGATAGGTTCCTATATTATCTGAAGTAGCTTAAAGAGTTATCATTTGTCGTACCATGCGAGAAAAACGTATCTTGTTCTAATGTCTTTTAATAATAAATAAGGCAGGTTCGGCTTAGATATTTCATTAAATTGTAATCCATTAGGTGATCCTAAATGTAGTAGCAAATTTCGTAATTATTTAATCTCGAAAGTTAAGTTTTGCTTTATTCAGTCTCTACACTATCGGCATATGGTAGATATTGTTTCACCATCATTTGCGCCCTGCGCCAGATGGGGATCGCCTTAGCTCTTAGCCTTTAGAATAAAAAGAAAAATCAGGTTCATCAACTGAATATTCCTCGTTTATATGTTTACTTAAGATATGTTATTAGATAGTGAAATAAAGAGTATTTTTATTGAGACAGAGTTAAGGATATCTTTGGTGATTTTTTATTTAATTTTGTTTGAAAAAGAAAGATCCAGCTATAACTGTATAAATAAACTAAAAGAACAATTAAATTTTGGTATTAAAATTATTCAATCAGATTGATTTATTAGGCATATATAAATAAGGAATAGTTTTAAATAGTAACAACGTAAAGGTACAACAACGTAGCATTAATATAGTCCTTTTATCTGTAATAATCGTTATGCGTAGACCCTTTCGGCTTAACAAGTTCGGACCGTTTTCCATACTTGCTTTTATTACATAAATGCGACCCTATAAACCTTATAGGTAATAAATGGACCTCTTTTGGTTTATATTATATGTTTTTAAAACCAGAGGCTTATCAAAACCGAACAGTAACGTTTTTTTTATATTACAAATATTGTTACATGCGAGTAAATTCTGCTCATAAATAATAGAGATATAGCAGCCGGATTTTAATAAGTTTTATTAAGATAGTGCTAAAAGTTAGTTTTGGATGATGCGCTTAAATAAAGTGTTGAAATTTTAGTACTTTTAAACTTGTTCATTTATTATTGCATAATTTGTTTTAAAGAATTTTCGGTTTGCTCGAGAGAGTTGCTACGTAAATGACGCAAGTTTTGAGCTCGTTTGAAAGAGAAATTAACGCCGTGTATGGAAACGCATATTACGCATACTTTTATAACTTCACAGTGTTAATGGTTGTTTTTAATTGTACGACCTGCTGGGAATCCCATTTTCAAAATTGTGTCAAGTGTTTCGTGCGCTCTTTTAGCTTCAAAGATTTCATTTAATTTGAAGATATAGCTAGGTATGATCTGTGAATATTATAGGGATTGATTTATTTTGAATTAATTTTATATCAAAGCAGCTGAAAAGGACTTTATTAATATGAATAGTTTAATTAAGTTGAAATAAATATTGAATTATGAGAGAGTCTCTACATTAATTCTTTATTAAAAATAATCGAAGGGTTGCCAGAAATATTTTATAGTGTGATAAATAATTTGGAGCAGCGAGCACATACACATTTTCCATCTTTACACGGCGACATGAAACTGTCAAAGCTCCATTCATATTCAAATTGCTCCGCAATAACTCATGATAATATGGAGGAGCTATAAAAATATCAAGTACAGGCCCGGCCCCACTGCGTTTTGTACCTATTGGCATGCGAATTTTCATCCGAATATTCCTATATTAAACTAACAATTGAGATCCCAAGTGTATTCGCGTCCAACTTTAATAAAACGCATTAAATCAACTGGTTATTAATAAAACTTTACACGTTAATTTTATTCAATTAGTGTAATAAAATTTTACCTAGCGTTAAAATTACCTCATGGACATAAAATAACGTTCGTTCATGTCAGGCGTTAAGTTATTATCAAAATCAAATAACATACTTTGTGCTCGTATCAATGAGACGGTATAGAATTATATGTAAATTTGTTTTAACATCTATTGAAAGAGTTTCACAATAAAAAAAATAACTATTCATAATTCTGTAACATTAGGTACCTAAATAAACATTACTTACGTATACTTCTACTGGTCATAAAAAGAAAGATTTATTAATAAACCAATTTTAACACGAGGTGTATATTTTTATTTGAATATAGCTAGTTTCTGTCCCAAAATAGTATTAAAGTGAAAAAAAATTTGATGAATGCTTCTACCTATTATTAAACATTTAGTATTTATTTTACCTAATACTTGTCTCTGTTAACGAAATAAAAATCTTCGTATGTCTGTAATCTCATTAAAGGCAATCAAAATTCGCCCGTCGATTTTGAATAAAATTAATAAACATCGTCTGCATGCTTTCGTTATTTTAACAAACTTATATTTTTTAAAACATGAAACCGAATTCTGTAAAATATGTAATATTCGATTATGTAAATACTAAATACTACATACTGATCATTGTAAAATTATTACGTATTAAATGGATGCTTGACATACATTTTCCATTTTCCAAGTAAATTAGATAAGACGCTAAAAGTATTTTAATATTAAAACGTAAACGTTTCGGTGAGATGAAATTTTAACGAGGATTACTTTAATGATTTAAGACACGCACTCGGGGATAATTTGTTTATCGCTCAAACCGAAAGACAATTAAAATCTATAGATTATTTTAAGACTGAAAAACTCTTAGACTGACGTTTGATGGAAATTATTTAAGCAATTACAGGATTTCAATAAACAAAGACGTTTCGTGAAACCCCTCCTTGAAAATTTGAATTTGAGCGGCGCATTACTCGGAAAATGACTGGCTATAAAGACTTGAAACGCAAGCTAATCGTAGCTTCCGACCTTTCGGTCGCTGAAGAAGGTCCACAAGTACCCGCCAAAACGTTTCCTTATAATATTACAAAATTTATATTACAGTAAAACTTTTATTATTGGAGAAAAATTCTACGTCATTCGTATAATTGTCATTCTAGGGGCAGTGAATAAATTTACTTTTTATATCATTTACGTCACAATGATAGAAATATTTTTACTTGCTTAAATATACTTAACAATCATTTTCTTAGAAACGATTTAATTGTAATTTTTGTAAATGACTGTAATAAAGTAGGTACCAGACAATCAGATCGTAACGGTCTTACGTACCTTCCTACAATGTTTAATGTTTTGTGGCTGCCTCTAACTTCCAAGGTTGTATTTTATTGTGCGAAATGCTAGCAAAATAGTCGTTTTAATTTAAGAAGCCGTCTGTAAATGAAGTTTGAAATGTTAATGATTTTCTAGTAATATAATAAAAACATGACAATAATGTTATTTTCATTTTCTTTGTAAATATAAAGAGTCATTTGTTAATAAAACATAAATCAAGTGCAAATAAAATGGTTGAGGTATGACATGTTTAACGTTCGCGTTGCTCTACAATATATCTTTATCATTGTATTGATAACAATGTCGTGCATTTATATAGAAGCTTTGATGTTGCATATGTAACGTCGGCCCACTTTCAGCGTCTATCCGGTGTCTACGTGCCAGAGCGGTTACTCTACTCAGACTAAAGTCTACTAGCTGTTAGAACTCATAGCTATTTTACGACAAAAAGGTCAATGTTCTTTAGTCTTTAGTCTCGAACGATAATTTGAAATAGTGTGTTGGGGAGTGCACTTCTTTGCTGTAAAACGAATGAGTAAGTCTCTATTAAATATGCTTTACTTGCAAATAGATAATAAAGTTAATTACCGTTTGTGCTTTATATAAATCTATTCAGTTATATTTTTTGTGTTCATTTATTCTAAAAACGTTAAAGGCAAGGATCATGTTATGGGCAAATACATTTCTAGCACTTTATAAAGTAACAAAATTTAAAGGGAACAGCATTTTAACCAATTCCCTAAAGCGATTAAGCGTATACGTATATGGATATAAATATTTCCCCGTGTAAGTCGTATAGCATTTAAAGGTTTTCATATTTTCAAAGTTTTAATGTATACGTCGAATGTACACTATAGAGTAAATTATAATGTTGAGAGATATTTATTATAAAAGGTAAATGCAAACTTAAACAATGAACGTTATTTTTATTTTACACAATTGCGTAGAGTAAAAAGGAAATAAATCTGATATCCCAAAAAAGAGGCGAAAAATTAAATGTCAGAGATTGAATTTCAAAGAACTTTCATTAATGGGGAGGCGCGATACGTGCGAGGTTGATGGGCGGACTTCATTTACGGTAAATATTTTTTTGCATGAAATTTCTTTATGTTGTCAGGAAATTGCGAAAAAATAACGAAAAATAAAGTTTAATATAAACGATAAGGAAGCGAGCAAATTGCGTGCATTTGCAATTTCTTTTCCGTACCGCAATGAGTGGTCTTAGTGTCTGCTACACAGTGCATCTTCATTTACTTTATGTTAATAAGTCGGTGCTAAGCCGAGGAGTAGTCAGCAGTTTCACGGGAGCAGGCGGGCAGCAAGCTGCACCTTATCGGCAGGGGCGAAGGATGAAGCTTTGGGATAGCTGAGGGGTGGCGGGAGGCCTCGTGGACTGTCAGTGCTGCCCGCTCCGCTTCTGAGAGCGGACGCTACGTCGCTGTACTATTCACATCAACGCGCTTTTCTCGACCACAATCTCTATTTAAATTTAATTGAGTGCTAAATAAACATCTCAGGTGCATAGTTTGACGAACAAGGGATGCTTGACGGTTAAGATCTCTGGATGTTTCGATTGGTATGCACCGTTTTGTTATCATAGTTTCATAACATCACAACTTTATGTTTTCAATGACATTTTTCAGAACTTTTTTATTGACTAGCTTTCTTTACGTAAGACAGCTTCATACACTTCACAAATGCTTTTAGAACGATACCCACTTTGATGTATTGAAATTTGTTCATGGATGAGCGTTTGTGTGTATTTTGATTATTTTATTTTGAATGAACAAACAGATGTATTCTCAGCAGATATGTAATAACTACCTTAACAAAACAATACTTTCTTTAGCCTGCCTTCAAGTTACTAACTGCATAAAATATTTGCGCTGTACAGTTAAATTGTCGTTATTTTATATAAACTTGTACTTTATTTTATTATCATTTTGATGTATGTGTTACCATTAAGAACCTATTTTTTATTTTGCTTAGGCTGTCAAATTTAGCATTACCTCGTGATAATCGTAATAGCTAGCTGCTTTTGACAATTTTTTTTATGCGAAATATGTTCAGTTCACAGCTTGCCGGACAGTTGGTAGTAGTTAGCTGTATTGAAATAGTATTCTTTTGAAATTTATGACGCACAGACAAAACGAATATCCTATATTTCTACTGATAAATAAGAAACGATAACAAGTATATATATAGAGCAGTCTCTATGTTTATTTCACTCTAATAAAATACTACAGTTAATTAGCAAAAACAAATATATATCGATTTTAATAATAATTATGTATGTACATCAAAGGAAGTCTCTATTCTGAGATAATGCCTACTGAAAACTATAACTCAATTCTAGTATATGATAATATAAAGTCAAAGAAGATTATGACAGCGCGTTAAATCCCACACACTCTACTTAATATACACAGTTACTTAATTAGAAAGCGTACTTACATATGTATTGAGTCATAAATGTTACTATCGAAGATGATGAAGTATTGTCTTAAGATTAAAGGGACCGATGCGATTGGTACTTAATTAATTACATATATTGTTCATTGAACCGGTCCATACATAAATAAGGAAAATTGTCCTCAAGGGGCTACTAAATTAGCTCGTTAGGTGCACAACGTAAGGCCGAGGTTACATAATGCGATTAAGAAAGGCCGCCTACAAAGTAAATAGATAGAGCCACTTAACTTGGCTTTTTATTATTGTTTGTCTGTGCCATACGAGCTAAGAGTTTTTTTATTCCGAGATTTTTCTCAGCATGTTTTTTGTTGTTTTTATCGTGTCGCATTGTATGAACATAGTGAGAATTATTATTGAATATAAGTACAAGTACTTTTTATTGCTATAAAATGAGGAAAAAGCAAGAATATGCATATAAAAAGTGATGTCAAAGATAAAATTAATGTTGAGACTTTTATAACGTGAAATACCAATTAGCGTTGTGTGTCGTTTCATATTAGGAAACAAAAATGATAAATGAAAAGCACTGAGGTTTGTGTATGCGTCGTTCTCGGCGCTCTCGCCGCTCTCGGGTACATTCATTAGCGGCGCTCTGGACATAAAACGCAACAGTTGCTTAGTTGCATGCGGACATGGTCCCGATTTGCAATTACTGTTTTGTTGCTTGTTCTGTAGTTCGCGTTAAGTTCGGTCGATGGGCAATGCGCTCCAGGCGGCTCCGACTCAAAAGGTTGTCATTACAGCGTCGGAAATCGGGACGCATGGCCCCGCTCATTGAGCGGTACAGACAACATTATTGTTGCCAGACTTAATGGATTCCCGTTTGCAGAAATAAAACAATCACCAAATACGAAGAGATAAACGAATTGGTAATTTGGATTATTTTCTGATTTTTCATATGTCAGCTTTTTGCTATATTGCTGAGATAAATGAATTTATTTTTTACGTTGCTAGCTTTTTGACAATGATACGTCATATACTTGTCAAATTTATCGACTACTATTCAAGGACGGAATTCTTCAGAACACATAAAGTATCAATTTGATATTCGTCATTAATCGAAAATTTATGAAAAACTACTTCAAACAAATAATTTTAAACATGGAATAAACAGTTAGCTGGGTACTTAATTATCCTAATGAATTGGAAATGTATGTTCTATTGAGCCTAATTACTGGCTATTATAATTATAAGTCATATTCGATTCCTTATTTGAAGATTAGTATCAAGAAAGACATTGTGTACTTATTGTGGTTATCGCTTCGGAGCGATCTTATCCCGATGACCTTTGGGGTCGAGTCGAGACACTTGCCTAGTTGAGGAATGTTACTATAATATAAGTTTGTTTAGTATCGATTTGAGTTGGGACTAGTTGCTTTTTTATAAACGAAAAAGAATTAAAAACCAAATTTAAAAAATAGATATAATAACAATAGAAGCAAATCTCGGTTATTATATATAAAAGCTTTTTGAAATGCAACTAATTATAATGTAAAGTGTGGAAGCATATTTAAGTAAGATGCAAATTTACAGAAAAATAATTTAATGACTGTTTTTTGAGATATTGATTGCTAATGGTTTTTTAAAATTAAACATTCAAGATTTAATGAAGAATGTTTCAGACAGTATAACAATATTTTTGTATTGATTTTGTGACTTAAGTAGGAATAATAAATGCATATATAAAATTTTCTTATTTGTAGACTCGTAATCAAACACAATATAGCAATAAATAGCTGAGCTCCATTGTATACGTTATTTATAGCCTGTTATTTATAAGGTTTTGTTTCTTTTTCAATGAAATATACGCCGTGCATGCATAAATGATATTAAGAATGTTGAGCTTTGCATTGACTTTCAACGTGAAAATTTTCTATTGCGTTTTGTCATGAAAGGAGTTCACTTAGTTTTATAAGGTTATTAGGTTATCACTTGCTCGTGTTTTAAAACAAATTGTATATTTTTTATTTATTTTAAGTGTAAAATAGTATGTTTAAATTTGTAAAGAGTTCAATGACGCGGACGCTGTGTTATGAACGAACCACCGAAATTAATATTTTAAAAGAGTATTTTATTTATTTGTAAGTGCAAGTAATTCATGTAATTACACAGTTTTCTGTTTTAATATTTGTAAAATCTTTAAAAGTGAATATCCATTTATATGCGTTATAACTTTTGCTTGTACCATTTTAAGTTTAGTGATAGTTGTTTTATGAAATATTGTGATTTATTTGATATAATATTATGAATCTATAAAAGCTAGTAAAACATTTTATTAATCTTAGTTTGCAAGTTATTCTTAACGACATTCTTAACAGCTTTTTAAACGTTGGCTTATACTTAGTAATATTTTGAATAAACTCTTTCTGTCTTTTACGCTTTCACTCGAAAACCGCTGGACTGATTTTGATGAAATTTGGTATGAGAATGCTTAAGCTTGGGGTAAAACAATGCCTACTTTATATAAATAAAGGTTTGAAGCATGGATATACTTCCATGCAATTTATATTTAGGATCGCGATAAGAAATAAATCTATGAAGGTAGGTATATAATATAAGATTTTTGCATAGAATCAAAAGTAACTCTGATGTACTGTTTTTAATAAAATAAATATAAAATATTATAATGCTCAGGTACACGTCACAGCTACTTGCAAAAATCAATTAACCTGTAAATATCTTCTTTCACCATACTATACAAATATATGCCTACATATTTATAAAATGATAATGAATATTATAGTCCAATTAACACAACTAAAAACTTCGAGAAGTTTATATAACTAAAGTAATATATAAGAGCTAGTAAATAG
>DWAJ01001634.1:0-21238 GCA_018238005.1 Eurema mandarina | reverse complement strand
AAATCACTACAACAACGATGAAATCTCAAACTTAAATGTGAAAGTAATTATAAAAAAATATACTTGTCTATTAATAAGAACCATAAAGAATTTTAATCTTTAAGAAAATTAATAAATGTTCATTTTTAAATTTTTTTATCCTTTTAGTAAAAATATTACCTAAATCAGCACTTTTGGACCTCATTTAGGAAAGCATTACACACAAAAACCTATATCTTGATAATTCAAGAGTTAGGTTATCTTTTAAGCTAAACAACTGATTTTATGGGGTTTTTTATCAGACAGAATAATGTCTATTTCAGTGAAAAATGCATAACATCAAAAAATTTCAATTATACAGATGCATTTATTAAATTAAATTGATCTCATGAGCGTATAATATTATATATATTCTAGTCTATATTCTATTTTTGTTGAAGTGCTGAGCTGCCACAATTTCGCCAAGCGTATAATTTTTTCTTAAACTTCGAATATTCTTCCTTAATGTCAACGACAGTCAAAGTCAACATGACTGGTGACTTTGACATTTGACAATTGACATAGAGAACTCAGAACAGTGTATCTGAAATCTACATTCTACATCAGCAATTTATAGGAAAATTCAAAATTCATAATTATAAACAGATTTAAACAGAAGCCTAACTAACTTGATGGTAAAATTGTATATGAAAATGTCTCACAGAGCATTGACTTTTGTAACGGGAAATGTTAAAAAATTAGAAGAGGTTAAAGTTATTTTAGGTACCAATTTTCCTCTTGAAGTTACAAATCATAAATTAGATTTGCCAGAGCTACAAGGAGAAATTGACGAAATATCAATACAGAAATGTCGGGAGGCAGCGCGACGATTAAATAAACCTGTCATAATTGAGGATACATGCCTTTGCTTCAATGCCTTAAAAGGCTTGCCCGGACCTTATATTAAATGGTTTCTAGATAAATTGAAGCCCGAGGGCTTGCATCAACTTCTTGCCGGATGGGAAGATAAATCTGCCGAAGCTGTTTGTACATTTGCCTATTCCCCAGGAAACCCTGAAGATGAAGTTATCTTGTTTCAAGGAAAAACTTCAGGAACAATTGTTTATCCAAGAGGAACGAGAGACTTTGGCTGGGATTGTATATTTCAACCAAATGGCTATGACAAAACATATGCTGAATTACCAAAGGATGAAAAAAACAAAATATCTCATAGGTATAGGGCTTTGGATAAGTTAAAAGCTTACTTTAATAGTCAGTGTTAAGTTTTAAAAATGAGAAACATTTCTGTAATTAACATTGTATTTCTATACTAAGTTGTTAAGGTACAAAGTAGAATACTTAACATAATATATGTTTTACATATCATCAAATTTGAAGTTATTGATTTATATATACCTGGTGCTATATAAGGTTCTAAATTAGTTCTATTGTAGTTTTTAAAATACCACTCATTACCATCACTTTGATGTTGAGTAACTTTTTTACTTTCATAATCTGAAAATCCTGTTTTTGCTTCTCTATTTGATATAGGCGAGTGGGTTGTCCTCATATCATAATGTTCTGCGTGAGGTAGAACCACCTTTGTTATTGTTCCAGATCTGCTATTGTTCCATTTCAAGTCATTCTTTGGTAAAAGAACAGCGGATAATGCTGTTGGTTGAGTCTCAATACCTCTATGCTTTGGTAAGTTAGTTACTGGTTTTAGAGTTGTAATGGGCATACTTGTTGTTTCCAACCAAGTAGGAAGGGACATGTCATTGCTAGTGTCTGTCGTGATGATTCCCTCCTTCTCCGTTACATGAGTGATTGTAAAATTGGACTCCATCATGTTATATTTACTTAAGTTTGTAGGGTCACTATTCTGTTCTTCAACATTCTTAGTTCTGTTGTAAGCAATATGAGTGCTGTTGTCATTATCTAGATAAGCTTGCAACTCATGAACTTCACTTTTAGTTTTTTTATGTGTTGTAGTATTGTTAATGGTGTTGACAACTGGTTGTTTGTCATATGCTGCAAATGATTGATCAATTTTTCCCCCATTGGCATAGCTGATCTTTCCTCCATCGCTCACAACAGTCTTTGTAGCATTTATAGTAGCAGGATGAGGTATAGGCATAAAACCACCAGAAGTTGGTTGAAGCATTGGAGTGAAGCCCCCAGTTTCATATTTAGGATGATCTGTGACAGGATATTTTTTGTAGAGCTCCTGACCCTTATTATCAGACCAATCTACTTTACGACCAGTATTTAATAGTTTTCCCATATCCAATGAAGGTAATGGTAATCCAAAGAATGTAAAGCCACTTTTAGGTGGAGAAGCTGTAGTAGATGTCCTGATTTTTGTTATTTTATCTGTCTCATTTTTCATTGCAGCATACAAAGTTGGTGTGTTGCCAAAGTTTTTATTGACTTTATTTGTTTGATTTATATTGCTATAATCTATCAAGGTCTCATTATATGGATAGTCTATATATTCGTCATAAAAATAATCAGATTCCTCAGGGGATGGTCTATTCATTTTGTTTGTATTATATTTGTTTTCTATATGTGATGCATAATCCTTAATATTATTTAGAGAAGAATATACTTCAGAAGCACCTAAATTCGGAAGTAATGCTTGATTTTCTAGGACTGTACATCCTTTTTCGTCCATATTTTTGGGAACATTTTTGCAATCACTTGCGTCAAAAGGCATCTTTATAACTAACGTGTTATCTGCACACTTTGGTCCAATTGATGTGGATTCAGAAAGCCAAGATTTAAGCCAAATTATATCACAGTTACACACTAGAGGATTACCTGAAAGAAAGCAGAAATATTGTAAAATGTAATTATTCATTACGCTACGTACAACATAAGTTCCTAGCTTACCATCTATGTCAAAGATTGCGATGTTATGCCTAAGTCTTGCAAAATTGTCTTCCGATACAGTTCTTAATTTATTATGTCGTAATGAAAGTACTTTTAATCTCGGCATTGAGTCAAATGGATGTCCGCTTATTGAACAAATGTGATTGTTATCCAGATTAAGTTCTATTAACCATTCCATATATTGAAATGATTCTTTATTTATCATTGATAGTTTGTTAAAGCTCAGATCTAAAACCTCAAGCGTCGACAGGTGTTTTATCCCAGATCTTTCTATATTAGTCAATTGATTATTGCTCACGTTCAAATATTGGACGTAAGGCATATTCTCAAAAGCTCTCATCGAAATGTACTGTAATCGATTGCCTTGCAGTTCGATTTTCCGTAATCTAATAAGATTTGAAAATACGCGGTCGGGTAGGTCTATGATATGATTTCTACTCAGATAAACAGATGTTAAGTTTGGTAAATTAGCTATAGCAAATGGATGCACAATCTCTATTTGGTTGTTATCTAAATCAATGCTTTCTAAATCGCGAATGTTTTTAAAAGTTCCTGTGCTAAGTTCCATAATTTTGTTACTCGGAATTTTAATCTCCTTCAGAGTCTGTATATTATTGATAACATTTCCATCAAAGTGCTTGATATGATTATTACTGATATCTAAAAACTTTAAGTTCGATAACATATTCAGCGAACTCGGTAATTCATATAAGTTGTTTGAGGATATATTTAATAATTCTACATCTAAAGGCGTATTTGCCAAACTAGTAGCAATACTCTTTAATCTATTTTTGCTAAAATCTATTGATGAAAGAGCTACATTATTTTTAATAGCCACGAAATCGATATTCTCCATGTTGTTTCCATGAAGGCTCACTTGTTTTAGTTCGGTAAGTTTGTCAAAAGCTCGCGGATGAACTGACATTATGTGATTTTCGCTGATATCCAAAACTTGCAGATGGTGTAAATCATTTAAAGTCGTAGCTTCAATCAGTTTTAATCCGTTGCGATTCATATAAAGTCTACGTAAATTATGTAACGTTTTCATACCACCGTAGGGTATTTTTTGGATACCATTATTCGAAATATCTAGTGTTCTCAATGAAGGAAGATCCAAGTCTGGCGAGGGCGGTGCTGGTATGTTTGTGATTTGGTTTCTCTGCAAATATAATTGCTCTAAAGCTCGAGGGAGCCCCGGCAGAAATTCTACAAGCCTGTTAGAACTGGCATCGATTTCGTATAAGTTTACTAAATTTCTAAATGTAGCGGGGTGTACAGATATAAGTGCATTTCCAGAAATATTAATATGTTCTAAAAGAGGGGACTCAATAAACGTTATTGGATCGATAATTGCTATTTGATTTCCACTTAGATTAATTCGCCGTAATGCTGGTAAATTATAGAATAGTTTGGGTTGAATCCGTTGAAATAAATTCTTGGAAAGATCTAATCCTTTTAATGATGGAAGATTCCAAAGGGGACCCTCGCTCATGTCGTTTAATGAGTTGTTGCTCAGGTGTAATTCTCTTAGAGCAGGCATAGCTACAATAGCGTCAGCTTCTATAAAGCGAATATTGTTTCTATTAAGATGTAAGCGTTCCAAACTTGGGTGTCCACGCAGAGCGCCTCTTGGTATATCTTGAAGGAAATTTTCGCTCATATCTAAAAACTTCAATCGTGGCAATGCGTCAAGCAAAGATCGAAATTCTGATACGTGTCTTATTTTGTTGCCAATCAACGTTAATTCTTCAACACCACTCCCTGACGGCTGTAAGAAAGATTCAGGATGTATCCTGATTATTTCATTATAGTTTAAGTCAACAATTCTTAATTTCGGAACTCTATGGAAGGCTCCATGATGGATAATGTTTATGTTATTATTTGACAAATATAATGTTTCCAACATAGGTTGGTCAACGAATGCTCCTTCACTTAATTTTGTTATGTAGTTATTGCTTAAATTTAATATAGCAAGCATTGGTAAATCTCTTGTAGCTCTTCCAACCATGGTTGCATCAGAAATGAAATTATTACTGAAGGATAATTCATACAACGTCGGCAGAAGTGAGAAAGCTCGCATGTGAATGTTAGCAACGCCACAATTCGTTATTTCTAGTTGAGTAAGTTTAGGCAATTCGTAAAAAGCATTTTCCTTCAAACTATTTAAGTTCCGACTTCCTTGAATAAAAAGTTTTTCTAAACTTTGTAATTTTTCAAAAGTATGTTCGTTTATACTGTTTAAACTCTCTGACTGGATGTTAATGTATTTAAGTCGATTCAAATTGGTAAAGGTGGGCACTCTTCTTAAACTTTGTGATTGTATGGTTAAAGCTTGTAAATTATATAGCTTTGACAAACTTTCCGCTGGTATATTCTTTAAGTCGTTTTCCACGATGTATATTTCAACAAGACTTTCTTCTAATGTTTCCAGCCACGCTGCTGAAACTCTTTCTAATCCATTGTGTCTAAGCATCAGCCTTGCTATATTAAGATTTTGGAAGAACTTTCCAGGCAAAGATGGTAAATAATTGTTCTCGATTATCAATTCGTCTATTGTACTTCTTACGATGTTTCCAACTTTTTGAATGCCCTTCATAACTTGAGTTAAATCGCTGTGAGTGCACCTGTTAAAAAAAATAATGTGGTAGTGTAAAAAAATATAAGCTAACAGAAACGCGTATACATTTTATACGCGTATTAAATTCCATACCATATTTGAAGATCTTCGTTTCTACTTGTACATATGCAAGGCAGTATACTTTCTGATGCTGGACATAATGTGTCCTGACCTTTTGTAGTGACAGATATCAGGAGAGTGAGCCACAGTAATAATCTATTAGAACCCATTCCTTCAATTTTGAGATTGTCATTGTATCATAGTCCTTGGCTATCTTTTACACTAACCTGAAACAAAATATAGGAATTATTCAATAATCCCTAAATATTATGTCTATAACTCAGGAAAAGAATTTTGGTCAATTAATCTCTTCCCTCATGCTTCTCCAAAATGTTAACAAGCCTAAAATGCTTAATTAGTTAAAGCGTAACTACTGTTTATAAGTCACCTACTAGTAAAACAAAGTAACGGATCTATATTTTAAAATGTTATCCGGTTGCGTCAAGGCCGGTGATTAAAACAATAAAATCGGGAAACAATAGGCGAGTGGATCAACGTGATTGTCGGGTTGCACTTTCACTATTGTTCTTATTTAGTGCTTCAGGTGTCGGAGTGGATGCATTACACCTAAAATTACACAATACTTGGTCGATTATTTTTAATTCTGTGCGCAAAATAGTAAATAGGCAATATGCCGGGAGATACATTGATATAAAAGTGTAAGGAGAGAAAGGTTGCTGAAAATTAGAAGATTAGGCAAATTAGTATGTTACAAGAAGCTTTAACTTGAATAAATAAACTTTAAATCGTCGATCATTATAAGGATACATATTTATAAACAGGCCACAACATAAACTCCTAATTTGCAATTCTCAATTTTTAACAATTCATGTAATTGACTGTACGAAATCTAATCATGTAATGAGGAAATAGTCGCTCTGTTCTTTCTTTAAATATATTTCATTGCTCCAAATCCTAATGTGCAAAAAATAAAGTCATTATGACTATTTCTCGTTACAGTAACACCATTTGTGCACACATAACAAAGTATCGTAACGTAACCTAAAAGCAACCATCGAGACGAAAGATCATTGCTGTACAGTTACGCAGTTATCTCCAAATAACTGTCATCTGTGAGGGGACACTGCATCCGTGACTACGATAAATATATGATTACGGTTCTTACGCGACATAAAGAAAATCTGTGAGCTAGGTTTGAACTAGATGACTAGAAAGTGCCTTAGGGTTGTGGTGTAAAGTGCTCATTTAGTTTAATGATTATTATGAGATGAACTACTTGCTATTAATTGCTCTACCTTGATGAGGACATAGGAGATGAAACAATGTAGGTATTGTGTATTGTATAGTTAGGTAAGGTACACAGTGGGGTTTTGGTCGGTAGAAGTCCGACATAACCCATGGTCCTTTCCTCTAGGTTCGTGGGTATCCTATGAGGATTTCCCCACTATGAAAAATATTTTTAACTGGTACACTAAGAGTAGACACTGAATTAATGTATGAATGAAAAATGTCCCAGTAATTTGTAGGAAAGTTATTTGAGTCATTTGTATAAGAATTTTAATAGTAAGTAGTATGTGACTGTATTGATAATAATAATCGAAAATATTTGGTCTTGTTAAAAATCTTTTTAACATGGTTCCCATTTATGCCTTTTATTATAAAAAACACATACACTCATTAACTCTAGATCCTTAACCTTTTTTTAAGGACCGGCAACGAACTCGTCCAAATTTGCTGGTGGTATTTCTATTAGCCAAACTTATTACTCAGTTGCCCGTTATTATAATAAAAGGCCAGTTAGATAATTGACCAATGCGACAGTAAGACAGCCTGGAATAACTTGGAATTATTAATACCTACGAGAACGTCTCACATTTCATACTCATCTAATTACCTTGGTTACATATACCTATATAGTATATACCAATTATATGAACGATGAAGATGTTTATATAGCTTCGGATATAATATGTTTTTAAGTACATTTTTACTTATATTATAAATGCCAAATGAGGGTATATTAAATATGTTTGTTGCTTTTTCACGTAAAACTACTGATTACTGAAATTTTGCATACTTTAATATTTTATGATGATATTTTCAGCTAAGAGAAGCCACGGGAACAGAAATTATGAAGATGAATCGTAATTAGTGTCTTAGAAAAGCACGCGGTTAAGCCCACACGTCAATGACATGGAAGTAAACATTTTCTATAGGTAAATACAACGTCGCTTTCATATAAACTTTTTAAATATGACCCGTTATTCTAGAGTTGGTCGCGTTCAAACAAACTCTATACTCTACATCTTAATCTACTAGTAAAGACAACTTAATTTTGTCACATGACTCAAACAAAATTTCTAATATGCTAAATGAGTATTGTCAGTTAGTAAATTATGCTTCAAAATTATTATTAAATATTTTTTTCCATTTAAATTACGCCATACTATGGCTAATATATTTTTTCTACAAAAAACACAAGTCACGAAAATAACAAATCGTTACATAAATATCCGTAACCTTACTCACATACTGTGATCACTTTTACTTTTCTTTTCATTCACTCGTGTTCCAACGGACAACGTATTATTTATTGACCCTCAGACGGACTCGGATATTTGCACCATGTACTGTAATACCTTAATAACCACCAATAGACCCTTAACACTCTATAGCACCCTTGTTAAAGCTATGATAGTCAAAAGCGGACTGGGATGCGAGGTGGATTTCGCATGCAAACACCAGACTTTCGGTTCATGCCTCGATGCGCACCAAGTAACTTATCTTTCACCATTGTGGCGCGTGCCACCAACGCCAAACGTAACCATAGCTGTGTATGCTACAGATGTGGAAATAAGCACAAAACGTACTAAGTGATATATATCATAAATTCTTATATTTTAAGTCAGAATAAAGTGAATATTGGAAAGAAATATACGTTATAATCTGTCTCCTCCTTACCCCGACACCAGGCCACACCACATGACGGCCCTGCTACGAGTATACTTGCTCGACCTTGCTAAATCTGCTTGAAGGTATGCCTGGGATGCCTTCTTAACCTGCCAGATCTGCCATACCTAATGTGCAATACCATACCATCAATAATCATCGTAATGCCATACCATACCATACCATCCATAGGTAGCATAATTTTCATTACCTATGGATAACCACATCGAAACATTAAATGCCCAACAAAAAACTTAAAAAGCCTCTTTTGAAATAAATACTTAGTTTACAAGATATTTATTCTTCAAATCCAAATACTTAAAAAAAACTTAAGCGCTGTTTTAAGGCATTACTTCGTTAACATTTAATCTTTGTCCAAAATTGCAAAATGAAGATTGCACAGCAGTTTATCAAGATTAAATCCTTTGATGTTGTAACGAGGAAGGGTCGCACAATGAAATTTACATGCGTTTTATTTAATTGTACATATATTAACAATTATATTATGATGTATATCTTGTTATTTCGATTATCTTTAACTGAATGAATGCATATTTGCGTTAAGATAAGATTATTATAGTTCTGTTAGTATAGAAATGTCTAAGTAATTACGTTTTAGAGACGAGATCTCTATCCTTTCATGCTATTTTTGTCAAGCTTATTGTCGTGGGTCGAATGAAACAAAATTTCAAATATTTTCTATATTTATTTAATTTACCTAAAAACCCATCGATAGGAATTTATGTCATTAATATAATTATTTTAACTAAGTCAAATACCTTTTAAAATTTAAATACTTAATTTCCTGATTCCTTTGATATTACCGATTTCATAAAATATGAAAAATCAGTCATATACAGTATGAAATATAAAAAAATTAAACGAAAAACTTATTTGATAAAGAACAAAGGATAGTGTCTGTTTGTCTATCACACTGAGTACAAAATACCTCAAAAAAGTGTTTTAGTTGGATAAAAAAAAACTGGCTCGCACTTGATCCTAATAACCCAGGACATTCTAATGTTCTCGTAGCTTTATAAGATAGAACGAACGCAAATAAACTCAATGCCAAAATTTACATACGTCATCTTAAACACACCCACCTCAACAGCAAATGAAATTGATTCACCACGATCCGCTGTGTCTTGATAAGGCTGTAACATTATTGTGCTTCATTTTCCTTTAGTGACTGAACGTCGCTCGCCACTCGAAGTACCTAGTGAAAATTTAACTTACCGGCACGACCGGTTTTCATGTACCTATTCAGTTCAACAAAATCTAATCAGCTTAGTTAGCTGTAGCCTTTCGTATAACCCAAGCTCATATATTGCAGTTGGTTTGGAATATTTTTCTTGTAAATATAATAAAATGACTTTATTAAAAAAGTTCTGCCAATCAGCGTTTAGTTTGCGTGCGTATAGTGTAAAGGCGCCTCTTCGAAATCCACCGAAAATATTAATTACAGGTGAGGTACAGATGAGAATTTTTTGTATTTTTATTTTCTCAATTTTGTAGTTTTTAATCAATTAAAATAAAATAGAGCCGCAATTTGAGAGACCTTTACGTTTTATTATTTATTATAGATCGTGACTTAACTGTGTAATAGGATAAATAAAGGAGTAATTAATATAGAGACTAGAGCAGGATAAATATTAAATCAATTATTAAATTTTAATAGGCTGTTTTTGACATTTACATTTTACATTGAACATCGCGTTAACATAAACATACTGGTGCGTCTAATATATTTATTTGTCAAATTGCTTCACGAATACCGAAATGATTTTTTAAGACTTTTTTAAGACTAAAAGATATGTTACTTCTTAATGCTATGAAAACACTACTTACTAGACGGATTTAAAATTATTTTGAATTATTAATTGCTACATCAAAATCGTGACCTATTCTTTTTTACTGAAGTTAAAGATCATTTTGATAAAAAATCTTGATTCGCCAAAACATAATATGATACATATAGGTATAATATTAAATCCACAATCACTTGGGTTAACCGCGAAAGGGAGGTGGGGATAACTATAATTAGTCAATAAGTCTAGCATATCAGAGATTTATAGGTACTAAAATTTGTGATTATTATTAGTTGAATGTGTCTTATGACAAAAACTTCATATATACAGAGTGTTTCAACAAGTGAGTAGGTATAGTGTCTTTAAAAGAATATATTTATAAAAACATAGAGCTAGTTTTGTTAAAACTTTTAAATAATTATAATAGAGCTTGCAAGTTTCATTTCGGAATGTGGAAAGTATTGAGTTGAAATTTAAACAGAAGTCAGAACCAGTTGCGTTCAACTATCAGTGTGTTAAATTTCAAATTAAAGCTAAGCTAAGCCCGACTTTTGGATTAAGTTATAATGAAAAATACAAAACTTGGCTACATTTTACATTAAAAAAATCATTAAGGATTTATTGGATACTTATTAACAAGATTTAAAAGATTCTATAACACTTCTCATATAAAACAAGTAATACAGACATGCGGCGATTTTACAGATACATCATTATTATTTTAGGTTAGTATCATCTGAAATCCATATTGTATGTTTAACTACCCAAAATATTTATTCTTATATCTATTGTTATGTAATTCTTCAAAATAAATCATTCCGTATAAGCAGACGAAAGACCTTGAATTCACGAAAATGGAGCCGGTTTCAAATGTTACTCGTTTTTGCGAATCGAAGGGTCGACTGTAGTGTTATTTATGATCTAACCGAATTGATATTATTAAGTACTAGATTCTATACCTTAAATAATTACTTAAAATTAGATTTTTTTAACAATCACCTTTTTTATAATCCATATAAATATTTACGTTTAATAAGTTTACGCTGCAAATATTAGATATTTATTTAAATTAAAGTAAAAACAATTCCTTTTGAAAAATATTACGTGACATTCAACATATTCAAAACAAATTATAGAGCTTGGGTGATCTCTGATTTGAAGCCGGTTTGAATCTTTGACTATATTTACCAATTATAGGCAAACGTTTAACGTACCTCCAATTGCAAATATGATTAAGAACTTAAAAACAAGACATGCTAAAGACGAGTTACGTATAGAATGTGTGAAAATATAAATATATGCCAAGGTCAGCGGATAATTTATGCACGTCACACAACTCTCGTGATATCTCATGACAGCATTTTTGGTTATGTAAATGTTTTTATATGAGGAAAACCCGGAACTCAAAGAACTTCAACATGTTATCTTAATTAGTGTTTCATCTAATTACGATTTTTATTACGCTACTCTCGCAAACGGATGAATTCATCATTTATAAAACGATAAATGAAAAGTAATACCTAGATAAGTTTTCATATTTCATTTCTGCACAACCTTAAACTCTTGTTAGGGTTTGACAGGTGGTCTAGATTTAAGTGAGAGGTGAGACGTCTGTGGTAGGTAGGGTATATTAATATATCAAGTTAATTGAACTTGTTTATTAATAAAACTGTCCATAAAGAATTAAAAGGTATTTTTCACAAATACCAATGCGTTTGTAAATTGAACTACTTAGATTATTACTACGTTTCCGTATTTGACGTTTCAAAATATACCTATGGCATTTTTGGAATATCTCCAACATGTCTTAATGTTATTAAATTCTACCTTAGTCATATTTCAATACTTAATTTTACTTAACTCATAGTAATAGTATATATTTAATATACGATGCTTGACTTTTTGTTGAGTAGGTCGTTATTGAAAATGTTGGGCATACATTCGAATAGCATCAGAAATAACTGAACACATGGAAGAGATAATATAAATACTTCACTTTTAATAAAAGAATAACATGTTTACAATTGTCTAGAGAAATTACGTAGTGGTATTATTATTTAAATAATTAAATAACATTCGCAGAAAACACTTGTTTTACGTCGCAAATTGCAATACAAAAACAATATGCTACGTCTACTCAAGTGTTTGTATTACGTAGACAAGTTTGGATCTTAAAACTGTAGACTATGATATCATATATGTATTGTGTATACTTCTATTTTAATAAGTAATTGACTTTTATGTAATTTTTATCAAAGTATGTAAAGCAATTAATCTACAGTCTGAATGCAATTACGATTATTAGGTATGTTAAATGAAAAGTAATGTTTTATTGTAAGATTTCTCCAGATCCTGATAAATGATATTGACTTAATATCATGCACAATGTCAAATTAGTATATGTTAGTTACTCCTAAAATTATCAAAAGGTTCCTCGCTCATATAGAACGTGATGATTAATGATCTTAATATTATAGGAAACGATAAATAGGCCTCCGGTACTCTCACTTAACTAACTAAACCGAATATCTTTTATGAGATCTGAGCCGGTTTAATGCAGCCTTATATAACCACCATTAGATACCTTATGTTTACATTATATATTTGCAGGTGGCCTGGGTCAACTTGGTGTTGAATGTGCAAAATATTTAAGAAAAAAATATGGCCAAGAAAATGTAATCCTATCTGATATTATCAAGCCATCTGCGGAAATTGTTAACGATGGACCGTACATTTTTGCTGATATTTTGGACTTTAAAGGCCTCCAAAAAATTGTTGTAAACCACAGAGTCGATTGGCTGATTCATTTTTCAGCTCTATTAAGTGCAATCGGCGAACAAAACGTTCCTTTAGCTGTAAGAGTAAATATAGAAGGCATGCACAATGTTATTGAACTGGCAAAGCAGTATAAACTCAGGATTTTCGTGCCAAGTACAATAGGCGCTTTCGGACCAGACTCGCCTAGAAATCCCACACCAAATATAACAGTCCAGCGACCTAGAACAATTTACGGAGTGTCCAAAGTGCACGCTGAATTATTAGGAGAATACTACTATTATAAATTTGGTCTAGATTTCCGTTGCCTCAGATTTCCGGGGGTTATTTCAAGTGATCCACCCGGTGGTGGTACCACAGGCAAGTATATTAGTTACATATTAAAGTAATATTACAATGTTTGTGGTTGCTTACTACTAATGTTCTTTTTCTCCACAGACTATGCCATTGCAATCTTCCACGATGTTTTGCGAAATGGCCGATACCAGTGTTACCTGAAACCAGATACCAGACTCCCTATGATGCACGTCAGAGATGCTCTCCGTGCTCTGTCCGATTTCTTAGAGGCTCCCAACGAAATCCTCAACAGACGAGTGTACAACGTCACTTCCATGAGCTTCACGCCCGAAGAGTTAGCTGATGAAATGTTTAAACATATACCTGATTTTACTATCACTTACCAACCCGACAGCCGACAAGAAATAGGTAATAAGTTTTTTTTTATTAATATATTTATGTATATCTTAAAACGCTTTAAGTATCCATATAACAAAATCATATTTGTGCTTTATACATGTAAATAGTTAAACAAATATGAGAATGCGATCTTAATAAATATGTTAAGTAAAATTTTAAATTTTTTTGTGTTAATCATAAATATAATAATGCTGTGCGTGCTGTTTTACCCCACAACTTTTAACCTATGACCATTATCAAGTTCTAGACTATGTCCTTGCCAAATTTCATCCAAATCGGTACAGTGTTATAGAAATAAAAGTATAACAGACATAAAGAGAAATGGTTAATTTTATATAATATTACAACTAGTGAAGTATTAGATTTGATGTTTTTTTTTACTGAATTCCAGCCGATTCCTGGCCTCAAGTGTTTGACGACAGTGAAGCTAGAAGAGATTGGAACTGGAAGCCGACGGTAGATCTCAACGATTTAGTTTCTCTTATGATAAAGGAAGTCAAAGAGAAGATAGCGGATCTCAACGGCTTATGATTGTACAATGATTAACATTTTATGGAAATGTTGGTTTTAAATTTATCCTGGTTTAGGCATAGGATATACAAATATACAGAAATCGATGTCCATCTCTATTTGTTTTAAATGTTTATATTAATAGTCCAAGAAAATAGAGCTTAATTAATTAATTTCAGATAAGCGTTCGCTCATTGTACAACTGTAATAGAAATACATATGTATTAGGAAGTTCCTTATATTTTGCAACTAGTGACTTAGTAGGTGATGAATCGTGTCAATATTGAAGCCAAGTATGTAACATGAACCATTTAAGTCTTACAATTTAAAATTATTTTACTTAAACATGTCTCTGGTTTATATGTACATACCTTCGCCTTCAACATAATATTTTCTAACTGTAACGAAGAAAATATGATGAAAATTATTATGCCAGTCATAAAATAAATAAATTTGATATAAATGTTTTTGATGATAAAAACGTGTTGCTTCTTTATGGTACATAGAGGTAAAAAAGAAAAAAATAAACAGTTTAAAAACAAATGCATTTATTTTTCCAATAACCAATTTAAAGCAGCTCACAATTCTGTTATAAAGCATGTTACAGTTGTAATATAAAAATGTACAAACGGATAATTTTATAAGCTTCATTAAAATGACTGGCTCATATCATAGACAAAGATTTTTTTATTGGACTGTGACGCTTCGTCAGTTATTTTGTATCTGTATCTGTATAAAACGCGAGGGCTTCGAGGATTTTTGAAAGTTTTTTGACTTACTTATTAATTATTTAAATATATTAAAATTATTGATACACTCGACACTGTGTTATGTGCGAAACTTCTATTATTACAAAGAAAAGAATAATTGTGATATAAAGCATTCTGTTATCAACATTGCAATATGCAACATCTCACTTGCAAAATTGCAATATTAAACACCTATATACAAAAATAAAATATAATTACGTCACTTCCTACTCCTATATAAAATATATTGACTGTCGTTAGGCCTATCGCATATTGCACTAAAAACAAAAAGCATTAAAACTTGCAATCTTAACCTAAACTTAATCTAGCTAGCTTCACTAGGATGAAAAATGAAATATAAATCACATACACGTTCAGTCTTCCTTATAAAACTCGGCAAAATTTACATGTTATATTACTGGACAAATTTTACAGTTGTTACTTTTAAATGCTTACATACGTTATCGTATAATTATCGGGGATAATGAATTTAACTTTTCGAGTTCATAATTTCTATATGGTATTGATATAACTTTATCCAAAATTCTCTATCCTTCTGCCCATTCCAATATCACAGAATCACTTGGTTAGATCATAATGTAACGAACAATGCGCTAAATTCCAAACAATATTTATGTCACAATCCTTCTATCATTTTATAAACTCGCGAGAATTACAGGTGTAAGAAATTGAGGGCCATATATATTTAATATGTATACGTACGTAAAAGCATGAGGAACGATAGCATGGTGTTCCTGAAAAATGTATTGTAACTTTTCTGCTCAATTAAGGCTTCTGAACAACGTCATATCAGATTTTATCATATATACCAAATATTTCAATGTAGGTTTGAATTGTTGCAAGGAACATATTTTTATTAAAATATCGAAAACAAAGGAAAACTTTTGACACATTCAAAATGAACATTGTAAGCTTTAAATATAGTGATATCACAATATATACAGGGCAAAGAAATGAATTTAACATACAGGGCCATTTAACAGATTCTAAATGGTACAGAAAACTAAAATAGTACAGCTGATATCAAAATGAAACCTTTTTTTACACAAATTTTAATTACTGAACAAAAATTTTCATAAATATTTACAGCAATTTTTTTCTCCGTGCTGTAAAAGCCATCAACTTCCAGCCAGACTACAACAAACATAAAAATATAATTGGCCAAATTGGAACAGACTTCGTTGAATTGTGCACTAACCAATACATTTTGCGATTAATTCTTATATTATATGAAGATGTGACAATGTTCGAGGTGTTAAGGTTAAATGTGTAAGGTGTCCCTGTACATTAATACTAAAAAAATACATATAGAAGTACTGAAAGAGAAACAGAAAATAGATAGGGATATGTTGAAAAAATATTTCATATAAAAACTACAAATTAAGTACAAATCTGCAAACACATTATAATGTTGCATTGGGTATATCAGTATACAATCTAAATTAAATTAAAGAAAATGTGATTCATCCTTATCGGTTTTTACATATTAGTGAAATAGTGTGTTAATTATTGTAAAAAATGTCAATGATAACATTATGTAAGAAATAATAACAACTTATATTTATATATATATAAAAAATTAAGTGTGAATCAACCATTTTAAGAATGATTATCTTTACAAAACCAGGCATTTGATATATATTTATTTTTAAACATTCAATTTTGTCAAGTAACCTCGAATAGAATAATAAAATAAAATAAGGTTTATTACTTAATAAATAGCTAAACACTTAAATATTAGGCCGATATAAGCTCAATTATTCATTCTTAAAACTCAGTAGCAAAATATTACTGAATGTTATCCTCATACCAAATTCCATACAGTCGCTTGTCGTAACCTTGTAATTTGCTAATAGACGTGCAAAAACTCGCAGTGTGTACATGTAGTTACAGCACTTCGCTTGTGTCCGTAAATAGTACTTGTTTGAACAGTTTGAAAGCGAAACTGATATTTTCAGTTTTAAAAGATAATAAAGAAACTTAGAATTTAAAGACTACTATGGCAACATAACTTTGACCTTATTTCTTTACGTTCAAATTAACCGAATTTTAAATTCTCAAAGAACATTTTCCATTGGGCAAGTATTGCAACAAAATTCTTAACCAATCGTACGTACACCTTACTCAAAAACAGCCAACAAATTCTATCACTAGCAATTTAAAATCTACATAACTATACAAACCACGTACTTTACTCGGACATCGAATTCACATCGACCTTTGGAAAGAGACCACATAATAAGTCGCATGTCTAGTGCGTCATCTCTTTCGCACCCAGCTATCGCTAGTAATTTTATCGAGCGAAAGGGATACCGCTCTATGAAGCAGATATAAGCCGAATATCTCTTTCTTAAGATCGATAGGCAATATTTATTTCCGAGTATTGTATATTCCTATTAAAATATTACCTCTGCGATTAATTGACTGGATCACATTATTCGGACTTTGCGTGTTGCATTTTTTCCCTGTTCATGTTCAGTTCTTTTAGTCTCTGTCGGAGTTGTGCTTGCTTCAAATTTGTCATTATCCGTGTAGACTGGTACAACCATGACCCCTGAAATTATACAAAATCAACTATTTATTATGAGATGATATATATTTTATAATACAAAGACCGGTTTTTGTTTTTGTTATTTTCCTCGTATGATTTAGATGACATGGTAGGATTTGGTATAGTTAAGAGCTTGAAAAGGCAAATACGGTTGAAGGAATGGATATAGGAGTTTTATCGTCGAAATAAGACTATAGATATAAAATATAAAAAGCAGAAACGGATTTAGCCCGTTTCCAACCAGACATTATATAATCTAATTTTATAAATAAAGAACAATTGCATCTGCGACTGCCAATACAGCGAAACACTTGACTTCACTTTTCAAGCGAGCAGCAGACCGCACCGAAGTAATTAATTGTCCACTGTACGACTATTAAACTAATTATACATATTATAATAATAGGTACTGACATTTGAATGAGCAGTTTTATATAATTTGCGAGTTTTTTCGCAAACTTGTTAAATGTTGAGCAGTGGCTAAAAAAGTGCAAGGGAAAAAAGCTTACACGTTAGAAATCATCTTAACACTAAAATATTTCTTATAATTGGTTAAATTGCTGCTTCCCGTATATTGAAAACTACTGATTATGTGTTTATTTTGTCCTCTTGTCACAAGACTTAGGTACTTATAGAATATTTTAATGCTTAGCTAAATTGTAATTTTTAAATATGTAGTGTAGACGTTTGTTGACTGTACTTAACAAAATATTTATATTGTGTACACATGGAAATAGCTTTGTTAATACAATTATCTACATTTTTAAATAAACAGCCAAACAACAGTGAGTCAATGATATTTATCTGTACTTCAATTACATTTAATCATATTAAAATCGTTGATTAAAAGTTTGTAAAGGGATAAGGGCGATTGATGACTTGGGCATTAAGCAGTGTGGAAAATTTGGAGCGAACAAAATTTCGCAACTGAACCTCAATATTGACGAAATATTGTGAAATTATGGCATTTTTACATCGATATTTTTTTCGTTCTTATACAAAGACCAAATGTAGTATTTGTGGTAGCACTAAACTTTATAAAATAAAAATGAATACCCTTAATCTATGTGGGTGCAACTTTCGATGCACCTCGCTGGATAATTCTTTTTTCTTTTACCTTTATCTCTTTAAAGATAAGGTTTGTATAGAAGAAAATTAGAGTAAAATAAATGTGAACGGATTGTATGCAGGTAAGACCAAGAGACAAAGTCCCTACTAATATTAGCATAAGAAGAAAGTCGTGATGATGTATAGATGTTTACAATAGAACTACTGCGTATAAATATAAGTTTTAAGTTTGATTACAGGTAGAATTGGCCCTCAACACGAGTCTTTATTCTGCTATTTCAACGGAAACTTAAATAAAGCGGTTTAAACCGAGATTAAACCGAGGAACGCCGCTAGTGAACTATAATGACTACATACAATTTTAAATATAAAATTATCGTCAACGTAATTAGCTGGTATTTTGAATGCGTTACATTCTTTAATGAGTATTTTCTTATCTATATAAACGTATACGTACCTACTTACCCACGGTCAGATTGAGCGAGGTAATAGCTATTTGGATAACAATGATTTATTATTTTATTAATTAATTCATTTAAATACATCTTTGTTCAATATACATGTCACCGGAAAATAACAAGAACAGCAAATGTTACATAAATTTCCTAAGAAATTTATAAACCTTCGTAGGATTCTAAACCAGAGATAAATTGTATTATTTTACGACCTCATTTTCGCAAATTTATCAATTTGCGACGTCTCGTGGTAAATTTATCAACTAACGAATATCCATTCGTAAGGTTCTAAATGGTTCGACCAATCACAGAAGAGCTTTTAATTTAACGCATATAATACAATAAATACTCTTAAGAATAAATCCTTTCTGTATAACACAGACAGAATTTTTTGACGCCGACTATAACCTTTGAATTGCTGTAGCAATATCAACTTCTTAAATAACTGGTATGTTTTAGAAATCTTCGTCTCCAATAATAGAATAACTAATCAATTTGCGAACATTTTTTATCATTGATTATATTTTTACGCTAACGTTAAACTATTTTTAAGAAAACAAACTGTGAATGATAATTTGCATAATCCTTCGATAAAAATTTATCAACCGAAAATACTTCTTACGTAATCTCAGATTGTTTACAATAGTTTTATCGAGGTGCGCTTAATAAGACTCATACCTATTGCATAAAATGTTATCGATAGATAGATATATTTAATTACATAACAGTTTAATTCCAAAAAAGATACGAATATATGTATGTTGGGTTGCAATCAGATAAGTATCACTCAGATTAGCTGGAAAGACCCCGGGAACTATACGTAAACATAATTCTCCACAAATACATATATTATATACAATTTAGGTCAATCTATAGGTACCTATCTTCAACTTGCCTAGTTAAGTCTTTAGGCAAACGGGCACCTAATAACATATTATAATTTTTTCACACGATTTAAAATTGGTATAAAAAACGTATTACATACAGTATTTTATTAATGAGACTATTAATGTGTGAATATTGATATGATAACACACAATGCTTGAGCCTCCATTTATAAACGCCTACTCGAGTGGCGTGATGTTGATACGAAAATGACGTCTAGACATGTTTTGGTACTCGGAGTACTTTGATATCTATACTAATATTATACATGCGAAAGTAACTCTGTCAGTCTGTCTTTCCATTATTCTAAAACTACTGAACCGATTGGATCAAAATTTGGTACACAGATGGTCTAGAGATAAAACATAGGCTACTTTTTAACTGGAAAAAGGGTTAAAATGGGGGGTCAAAGTTTATATGAAAGTCCACGCGGACGGAGTCGCGGGCAGCATCTAGTAAAATACCATACTCTAGACGCGCCCCGTCGTTTGGTCCCTAGTTTCTTTACTAAGTACTTTAGCCTATAGTAAAATGTTAACTGATTTGTCTTATAGAGTCGGAGTCTAATGAGGAATTCATAATTTATGTATAGATGCTGCATTTTACATGCACCAATAAAATACGTCATGCAAAGATCCAGTCACATTTTAGAATTATAATTTTGTGTTTTAAAAAAATCAGTGCCAGTGCCTTCATTACAATTAAGATCATATTTTTCGTATAACAGCCATTTCGCTTTTAGAAGGGGGTCGAACAAAACTAAATATAAAATACCAATTAAAAATAAATATGAACTACATAAAAACACACCTCATATGATTAATGGTTTGCACAGATGCTCTTTATATTCCTTACATTTTTTTTGTTGCCTAGAGTATAAATACTCTAGGCATTTTTTGTTTTATGTTTTTGTATGTATTTGATTTATATTAAAAGTAGGCGGACTTTATTGGTCTTGAATATTTTACAAGTGCCGAAACCCAAGAACACCTCAACTGGACACGAAAGATAATGACTTTCAACCTTATCGTGAATTTTTGTATTTTTTTAATATTAAATGTTATTTTTGTATATGGAAAGCTGTATTAGGGTAGTTCTACGATAAGAGGTTTCGAGCCCTTAGAAGATACGGCCAAGGAAAAAAGTTGGAGTTTCGCCATGAAAATGTTAAATAATGATAATAAACCCATTGATTAGCCTTTTCACCCAAGGGCAAGTTAATTCACTTATAATTTATTACTTTTTAAAGGGTCAGGGTAAATATCGAGGCCAGGGTAGAGACA
>DWAJ01001633.1:0-21247 GCA_018238005.1 Eurema mandarina | reverse complement strand
GCTAATAAGTGTCCAAGAAATGAAGAATTCATTTGAGAGCGCTTAGTAGCGCCGTTCCGATTGCTCCAAGATTCGTCGAGGTTCTTCGTAAAGCTCACTATCACTTTACGAAGGGCAGAACGAAACGTCAAACGACTGACTAACTCTACTAAAGACGACTTGATGACGATTTTACTTGACATTGGCAAAAAGCTAAACGCTAATGCCATAATATATAAGAAAGAAAGAAAGAAAGTTTTGACTTACTATTACTAATTGCCATAGCCGAAGAAAAAAAAAGTTTTGACTTTTGAGTTTTGACGGACAGAAAACAAAGAGGTTATGTAAAACAGTAAAAGTAAGAATCAAAATAAAAAAACACATATTAATGTTAATTCCTTGAAAAAATAAATTTGAACAAGTTTCGATGTCATCGTGAAAATGCAATATAAAAATAAATAAGATGATTCATAAATGGTGGCATAAATTCATTCGAAGTAGAACGAAACCTATACCTGAAAATGTTGCCGGGTTATGGAAGAAACGTTTGAGTTATGCCTATGGATTTATTGCCTGGAATGCTTTTGGTCTTATGGTTTACGCTATCTACCAAGGCAAAGCAGATTGGGCACATTATTATGGATTTAAAAGTGATGAAGAAAAGGCAATGTCTCCAGGTCTGCTTATGAAATATCAAAATTATAGTTTCTTCTTCAAGCATCTAGCGTATTGCTTTATAAATTTTTAGCTATTTTATTTTATTGATGGGTTAAGTTGGTTATATAAATGGGTTAAGTTTGCCAGCTGCAGTGTAATTTTTAGATTTACTGAACCAATATTTATCTACTGAAAGTAATTTACAAATGATTAGACACTAGTTTAAGGCTTTATATTATCCTAAAAATATACTGGAAATGAATTTTATATACAAGTTTTCAATGAAAATGAAAACATTTAGGACAAATTGCTGTTAACTACTTTGTGACCATTGTGATTAAGATATAAACTTTTTTATAAATATGCTTAGTAGATAGATAGTGAAACATTGATGTAACTAATCAATTGAAAAATATAAATGGCAGGTGCCGGTCACTTTACTTATTGTTAATAAGTTATATATTAATAGGTTTATTGTTTTACAGGATTGTCTTGGGCAAATACACTTGGAATCAAAAATGCTAAAGTCATAAGAATTTCAGGTTTATCAAAAGTAGATGAATATGAAATAGTAGATGGAAAAGAAGTTAGAAACTCAAATAATGACCAAGTGCAAGAAGAATTACAGGAATAAATTTATGAAAATTAAAATAATTTATTGTTGTATAAATAACTATGCACAGTGTATTTTTAAATATTTAGTAGTAAATTATATATTTATTCCATAAAAGTATGCAGTTTCATTATTAGTATTCAATGATATTGTAATATCTTTGATATATTTATATTATTAATATAAACTTGGAATGATAAATTACTTTCATGATAAATGATAAAGCAAAACTTGATGATTTTGAGTTTTACACCAATACAATAAACCATCTAATTTAAAATAATTCAAGTAAATTATCACACGATAAAAATTAAGATTTTATTACTTTGTTCTTAATATAATTGAGTTTTTGTGATTTGCAGGAACATAGTTAATAAAAAATTGTTTAATTACTATAAATGCTACAATAGCAGCCTCAAAGGCAGCATTTTTGTTTCCTATGTAAGGCACTTATTTTCAATAGAAATCTTTTCAAGTACTTTCTAAGATCACAGTTGAAATAGAAAATGTCTATTAATTTAGTGATTTGTTATAGCATTGTATGATTTAGCACGCCTCCTTCTTTCAAGTTCTTGTAACAAAGCCGATCTGAAAGAAAAAAAAACATGTAATTAGCCATCTTGATGCAGATTGCCAGTAGCAAGTATTGTGTTGTATACATGTTTTGTTGATAATAAGTTTCTTATAAAAAGCTTACCTATATTGTTCATATTTCATGACAATCTGCTGCAATTCTTGTTTGTAAAGACGTGTCAACATGTCGGAAAAACAATCTAGTTCACTCAACCTAAACAAATTCCATCGCAATTTGTGATCCAACTCTTGATCCGCTAAAATAAATAGAAATTGTTGAAATATTTGACACACACATTTTTATTTATTTAAAAAAATTAACCTTGTATAATCATAAATGGAAGCACCAATTTATTTAGGTACTTACTAAGACTAATATTTGAAAATACAATTTTACTTAGTAAATTTACAGTAGTGATTGTGATTAACCTTACCTTTAGAGTAGATGACAAGCCAAGATGGTATTTCTTCCAACAAATATGGTGGTACGAGTGTAGGCACAAGGGGGCTTACTAGATAGCACCCTCCAACTAAACATGGATGAGCATATGTTGTTTGATGTGTAATTTCACTAAAAAAATACAGCAATATTATAAATTTGTGTAATTAATATAAATTGATATGAGAAGATTACTGTAAAAATTTATTACTTAAAGTAATAAACACCATGCTGTGGTGTAGATACTCTTTGCCATGGCCGTGGAACACTTTCTAGGGGATGTGTCCAATGAGTTGTTTGAGTATTGTGGTCCATGTAGTAGCGACGTCCACGAAGGGTTCTGTCTGCAGACCACCCTGGAGGAAGTGGTAGGTCACATTCTTCTGAAGCTGAGAAAATAGTTTATTAAATCTATACTAATATTATAAAGAAGTAAAGTTTGTGTGTTTGTTAAATTGTAAGGGGTAATCTCGGGAACTACTGAACCAATTTTAAAAATTCTTTCACCAATAGAAAGCCACATTATTGCTGAGTGTCATAGGTTATATAATAAAGTTACAAAAAATAAAAACGATTATTAACATTATGCCCAACAAAGTGGGCACGGGTAAGCTAGTAAGAAATATAAATTTAAAACAGATCGAACAAGGAAACATTTTTAACCTATTGATTTAAAATAAATTACAAATTATTCTTCTTATTATTCAAGATGAATTATACAATGGGGTTTATTGCCCTAAAACAATCAACCATATTATATTGTTAAAAAGTGACAACATACTTAAGTGTAATTTTGAACAACATAGTATGGTACCTAGGGATAGTTTAGCTTCACAAAATAAAATTAAAGCTTTTGTTAAACATACCTTGACTAGATGAGATCATATTTCCTCCATGGTTTTTATTGTGGTATGGCATAGCTGGTGTATTAACATAGTTTGTATAAATTTGTGATGATTGGCTAGTAGTATTGTAGGCTAAAACAAAAATGGTAATAAATTTAATTTATTTCCTTTCCAGGTTTTACTCATATTTGATTCAAACTTACATTCTGTTACATGAAGTCTTATTGAGTGTGGTGATGGAGGGTGAATTCTAGGGGTTAAACTCAAATTGGATGATATTCTTGGCATACTTGACTCCCTTGAGCTGTACTGATGCTGTTTTTGCTGTTGAACCTAGATAAAAAGATCATTAAAAAACAAAATAAGTTTCCCATATACATTCCAAGCTGTCTGCAAGCTGTAAAGTCAAGAGAATGGTTAATTACTCAACATTACCTGCTGTTGGTTTTGATATATGGGATCTTCAGATGTTTGTTGATAATATCTATAGCTACTTTGACGGCTAAATGAATCTTCTATATCATTCAATGTTGAATGTGAAGCCTTAAAGCATAAAAAATAAAAATTACATGTATATACTTTATAAAATTAATATATCAGCTGAAATATAAACTTACCAAATTAGATTCTAAATGAAATTGAGAATTGAAATTGCTTGCAACACTGCTTGTTTCACTACCAGTAGAAAGATTAGCAAATCTAAGGAATGGAAATTATTTTTTTATCAATGCAATTGTACTAGTCCGGGATCCCTGGTCAATTTTTCCAATTGATCAAGCTAATTTTTCGTGAGTGGCTTTATTTTGCTGAGACATCCAATAATTTCCTATACCAAACTCTCGATTGTGGTAGCTAACAGAGGTAGCAAGGATAAAATATGTTGATTTAGTGATTCTTAAATATTTATTACTAACTGATTTTTCTTGTATTATATCTCAAGATAATTATCTAAATTACTTGAAAAAATATTTGTCCTACAAAATCTAGGGTTTGATCAAAGAGTCCCCTCTTTCCAACATATATCGATAACGAGGTCAGCGTAAATTATTACTAACCAGCTGATGTTTATTTTTTTACTTAGTTAATATTTGTATTATATAACAAACATATTGTCCTACAAATTTCGTGGTACGTTATTCCGGTCCTACGCTCAGACATTGTTACTACCACAAGACCATTTTTCTCATTACTAACTGTAGGACAAAACTATTACATAATAGGTTAGTGTGTCCTTTGCCCTATTTGTAACCTAAGAAACAGTGAAAAAACGCTTTTTTTAATTTAAATAATTTTATTTTTTAGTTATCTATATACAAAAATATGTGTATTTATAGGTACATATATATAGTATGTTGCAAAACATGTGTCCGATTCTGAAGGGTTATATACGCTATCTATAAACCTTTTTGAATAAAATAAAAGAAAAAATCTATATCTAAAAATAACAATGCAATAAAGTTTTAAAAATTATGTTTCTAGTAAAAAATTAACACATATTCACAACTACCGGTATACGAGTATAGTAAGAGGTTTTCGGATCGGACACTTGTTTTGCAACATACTGTATATAAAAAGTAACAGTTAATCTTCATCAGATTCATCTGATAAATCTTCAGAATCTTCACATGATACAGCTTGATAGTAATTGTTTTTACATCGAGGATGTGTACTACATCTTTTAAGCGTAGGACCGGAATAACGTACCACGAAATTAGTAGGACAATATTTATGTTAAATAATACAAATATTAACTAAGTAAAAAAATAAAAAGCAACTGGTTAGTAATAATTTACGATAACCTCGTCATTGATACATGTTGGAAAGAGGAGGATCCTTTAATAAATCCATAGATTTTGTGGGACAAATATTTTTCCATTAATTTTGATCATTATCTTGAGATTTAACAAAAAAACCCAGTTAGTAATACATTTTTGAAAATAATTAAATCAACATATTTATTCATTGCTATCTCTGTTAGCTACCACAATTGAGAATTTTCGCATGGGAAAATGTTGGGCGACTCATCGAAACGAAGCTATTCACAAAGATTCAGCTTGATAGTAATTATTTTTACATCAAGGATGTGTACTACATCTTTTAAGCGTAGGACCGGAATAACGTACCACGAAATTTGTAGGACAATATGTTTGTTATATAATACAAATATTAACTAAGTAAAAAAATAAACATCAGCTGGTTAGGAATAATTTACACTGACCTCGTTATCGATACATGTTGGAAAGAGGGGACTCTGATCAAATCATAGATTTTGAAGGACAAATATTTTTTCAAGTAATTTAGATAATTATCTTGAGATATAACACAAGAAAAATCAGTTAGTAATAAATATTTAAGAATCACCAAATCAACATATTTTATCCTTGCTACCTCTGTTAGCTACCACAATCGGGATTGGTATAGGAAATTATTGGGCGTCTCATCAAAATAAAGCTACTCACGAAAAATTAGCTTGATAGTTATCAATTGGAAAAATTGACCAGGGATCCCGGACTATACGAGAAATTTCTAATGGGAAACTTAGGAAAAATATTCACCTGTGTGCTAGATTTGGTACTGATTCACTTGGTGTATACTTTCCAGCATGACCACTCATGGTTTGAGCTTTACCAAATTTATTCTCAATGCTTTGATGAGATCCCCCATCACTTGACCCAAAAGGTTGACTTCGGGGTCTTCTGTTGTTTCCAGTTGTCCATACATTTATAACTGTAAAATATCATAACATTTTATTTCCTCTAGTAAAAATTAATCACTATGTTTTATCAAAAGACTTTGTATTATTTATAATGCAAACATACTAGGCAAATCTGGAGGAGTGTCTTTTTTAATGTATTTTCCAACAACGCCCTCATTAATTGTTTTTTGTCCTTTTCGAGATATCATAATTTTTACAATGTCACTTTCAGTTTCTTGTCGTTTACACCGGAAACAGGCTGAGAGGTAGATCTTAAGTTGATAGAAGAGTTTTATCAATTTAATAAAATGTTAGGATCCAAATTGAGAAAAAATAAACATTTTATTCTTTGAAAGCAATAATATAAAAAACTATACAATATGTACAGCTGTAAATAAACTTTATTTTGATGTCATGTCAATTGTCAACAATGACGCTAGAGTCTCGGAAGTCGGAGTATGTTCCACTTGTAGCCTGTAGGTAACGTTGTTGGTTAATGTTTGTACATTCTTTGCAATAACTGCTGAAATTTCCGTTTTCCAGGCTTTCCTTTACCCATACCTTCTCTCCGTACATAAAGATATTAAAGGTATGGTCGGCTCAGCATATATGTTGAGGTTTAAGAATTTCCTTTTTGCTGAGAAAGGGCGTTATATTATAATATTATTTTCTGGGAACGTCTTTCGCAAATCGTATACATAAAAATCTTGGATGTAATAAATTTATTCTTCTTTGAAAGAATTTAGATTCTGACTAAAAATGAAGCCTATAATAATTATTTATGTAACAAAATGAAAATTCATGTTTGATCATCCTAAGTCTTGACTGCTAAATGCTAATAATTGCTAATGTCAAATTTTGGTACCTGTCATATTTAAAAGTTTATATGTCTTAATACAAGACTACAAGTTAAAACTTATAACTACTACCCTAAGATGGAATAGTGTTTAATAATATAATTTATAAACTCTACTTTCATTATTAATTACATATTTTTATGTTATATAAGATTATATATTCTAATTACTTATTTTTCATGTTTTACAAAGTAAACGTTAATTAAATAGAATTAGAGTGTAAGTGGTTAACCGCGTGGAGTAGCTTGATTTACGATTGATTCGATCGAGAGGTAAACAATCCGGCCAACGTCTGATAAATCTTCAAGATGTTCTATTTAGTAGGTTTAGGTCTTGGCGATGCTAAAGACATAACTGTTAAAGGACTTGAAATTGTAAGAAAATGTGATAAAGTACTTTTGGAAGCTTACACGTCTATATTAACAGTTGGACACGAAGCATTAGTAAGTATTTGCTTAATATAATATGTATTTGCTTACACTTATTATATTTTTTATGATTATTAATATATTTTTACAGGAAGAATTTTATGGGAGGAAAGTTGTTATTGCCGATCGAGAATTATGTGAAAGCAATATAGATGAGTATCTCACTGATGCTAAAGAAAGGGATATTGCTTTACTTGTAGTAGGAGACCCATTAGGAGCTACAACTCACACCGACATGTTATTAAGAGCAACACAACTTGGAATCAAAACTGAGGTACTTTAAGCAATATATAATGTAAAATTATAAATGCATGTTATAATTGAAGTATTTATGTTTAAATATTATTAATTTTAGATAGTTCACAATGCTTCTATCATGAATGCTGTTAGTTGCTGTGGGTTGCAGCTTTATAACTTTGGTGAAACAGTATCAATACCATATTGGACAGAGACATGGAAACCTGACAGCTTTTATGAAAAAATAATTGGAAATTTTTCAAGAAATTTGCATACCCTTTGCCTTCTAGGTATTTCAAATTATAAAAAAAGATTAATTTATTAATATGCACTTATGACATATATTACTTTAGTGGAATGATTCAACTTCACTAATATATACATAATATCAACTTAGACCAAATATCACTAATTTAAAAAACAAATTGATTTCAGGTTTGTCATTTAAAATAATGATTGCTAATGGCTATGTATAATTTTTAGATATTAAAGTTAAGGAACCAACTGAAGAATCATTGACCAAAAAAGTTCGCCAATATATGCAACCTAAATTTATGACTGTTATGGAAGCAGCAAAACAATTATTACAAATAATTGTAAATAAAGAAGGCACAGGTATTTATCATAAATTTAATAGAGTCTATACACATGTCAAAGGCTATAAATTTAATTCATAAGAAAGGTGAATCATCATACATCAAGTATGTTACTATGAAAGAATACATTTTTTTAGATACAATAATAAATAGTCACTGACACAATATTTTTCAGTTAAATTCTAAACTACTGATATTTTCACTACCTTAATTCAAACTCAGCCTTAAAAAAGGTCTAGTCAGCAATTTCTTTCAATCAAAATTAATATTGATAAAAGTTTGTACAGCGTGTAATAAGTCTGAATGTTTTGTGAGTTTGCTTTTTCTTGTTATGTGGCATTATTTCCTATAACAAAACATTTACTCTAGTATAATGAAAGATAAATTGTAAGGAATTTAAATTTGTTATAATGCTATCTTAATAAAGTAATGTCATAAAGTTGCACACTAGTATATCTTGCAATAAAACAAGACTATATTTTCTTTTATTAAAATAACTTATATTAATTCTTATCTTTATGCAGGATTAACTAAAGACAGTTTATGTGTGGGTCTGTCCAGAGTAGGAGCGCCAGATCAAAAGATAGCTGTTATGGGCTTAGAAGATATGCAGAATTATATGCTAGGACCACCCTTACATAGTTTAGTTATTCCAGCCCCCAACCTCCACCCGCTTGAGCTTGACTATTTAGCTCAGTTTAGATAAAAGCTAGTCCTATCTTAAGTCAGAAGTCTTGTACCAATTATTTCAATAAGCTAATAGATGATTTTGGAAACATGAAAAGATAGTTCAATATTTTTAAATATTAACTTATAGCTATTTAAATAAATATTTGATAAAATGTCTTCATTTAGTTTTATTTACATTTTATGAAATGAAACCACACTATAAACATTATTGAGTCCTACAAAAATAATATTAAATAAAATTAAATTGGTCCACAAGCTACCAAAAACCTAAACTTATAAATTAAAGAAGTGATATGCAACACTTAACACTTGTCCATTTGACTTTTGATAGGTTAAATATTATATTTTTGTTTGTTTTGACCACATTACGAAACTTGCAAAACCTGGCATTTCTAATAAAATAAAGTCACAAATATTTTAATAAATTTAAGTTATATTACATTAATTTGAATAGTAAATATTAAAAGGTACATTAATTATTATTTGGTCTAAGTTGCGCGTTAAATTAGATAAAATATACACACAATTCACAAAAAACGGAATGTAAATGTACCTACTTATGGTGCAATACAAAATAATCACCAACATTGATACATTCCTAATATTTCTAGTCATAACTGGAACATGGTGGGTCACTTTATATTCTATATCATATATTAAAGGCATGGCTACTGTGTAATTTTACACTATATAACACAAGGATATACTTTAAACATTAAATATGACAGTCTTTAAACTTACATAATAAGGATACATACATGAACATTATTAATTAATATATTAATCAGTGATTAACTCGTGCTCTCTAATCATCATGTGAGATTACTATAATTATCAATATAAATAGAACATCAACGAGAGTATTTAGCCTTCTAAACCGCCGAAACCTGTTGGTCTTCATCTTCGTCATCAGGTGTATCGTGATAATAATCGTAGGGTCGGGTTACACCTTCGTGCGAATGTGCGCGACTCAAACGTTCAAGGCGGGCTACCTGAGCCGCTAATGTATACGGCATTCTCGGAGGAGGCACTGGCCGCACACAGTTAGCCGTTGTACAAGATCCATGGCCACTATCACTCGATGTAGCTGAACCAGTTTTTCTTAATGGCAAGTTAACTAAAGATGTTACACTGCTACTTTCGGCAGACAAGTCAACTGGTAATGGCGTAGGAGTATCAGAATGTGATCTTTCGTGTGCGGCACGTGAACAACAAATTCCAGGAACGGTTCCGTCTCGCCGATGTGTACAAGGCGAAGGACCTGGTGGTGGTGGCCTTGGTTGATGAGGGCGTGTCTTTGCTGGTTCTGATAACGCCAATATCTTTCTTACGGCTTGAGGCGATGCGGCCCCAAATTTATTTCCTGCTAGGCTCTTTTTACTTTCACTGGCAGATGATGCGCTGCTTGTTGTAGATAGAGAGGGAGATGGATGGCGTCGTCGGGGAATAGTTGGTGCAGGCCCCGAACCTTCACACTCTAATGATAAAGCGTGAAGACGTTCTTCATCAGTTTCTACGTGCATACGATTTAAATACGCCTTCACGCGACGTACCATTTGTGCTTCTTCAAACATCTTCTTAGGATTAGGTACATTTGAGGATTTCTTTCTTCTCTTAACAGTTACCTGGCCTTGTTGCACGCCAGTCGTTAGTTGATTTAAAGCTACCATCGCATTTGAAGGGGGTTGTTTCCCTGATTCAAGTAATGTTAATAAATCATAAGGAGAACTGCACATATTTGTCAAAGTTTTGACTTCTTTCGCTATCATACGTAATTTCTCAAAATTCACCATACCTTCAACTTTAGTATCATTTCCTAAATGAATGAATGTGAGATCTTTTCTTACAACTGGATAGAAAGGTATAACTGGTGATCTGCCTTGTTCTGCTGTTAAGAGCTGTCTGTATTTAGACATATTTCTTGAAGGATCCATTAGTGTTTGTAAATCTGCAAACAGTTTACTATATTTGGTAGGCAACTTATCCCAAGTCATTCTCAATCTTGACACAGCTCCATGACCTAATCCCGATATAATTGCAAACATTGAATTATAGTTCTTGCATTCCTTGCAATGTCTCGCAACTTTAATAAACTGTTTTATAATTCTCGATCGACGTACAATATTTTGCTCATTAACTACTTCTGTTACCACCCAAAACATTTCTTTGTTTACCAATCCAGCAAATTGTGACAGCATAGGTGTTCCATATCTACTTTTAAGTTCAAATAAGTCATCAACATATTCAGTACTTTCAATTTGTCGAAAAATGTAAAAATCTTGCAATGTCAACTGAACTGCAACCTCAACCGCGTTTAGTTGAAGAAAATGGACGACACTTTCCCTAAGCAGTTCAGGAGCCATCTCATCAGGTACTAAAGTTTCACTAATGCCATTTGTTTTTAAATAGTATCTGGAGCTGAGTCCAATTCTTTCAGCGAGATTCTGTAATTGATCTGGAAGACGATGTTGTTTAATTATACCTCCTTGAGCAACTGACACTTCACACAAAGAGAAATTAGAACTAGGTTCTGTTATGCCAAATTCCCTTAGTGCTAGCATAACAACCTCCCTAGCAGTTGTTTCTTTATGAGCTGGTAAATATTTGCAAGTTTGATCAGCTCTATATACTTTAAGAACATGTTCAGGATAATCTGAAGACTGGTATTCATCATAACATATTGATATGAGGTCAGGGTTGCTGTGAGAACTATAAAAAGAATTACTGGAGTTAGCCTTATTTAAAGAATCTGTGTTTGATAGAATACTGTCATCATTGTGAATACCATCAGTTATAGTGTTTTTAGGTAAAATATTCATTTTCATCAAAGCTTTGTGTAATCTTTTTGGTCCTAATGTCATGAATCCTTTTTGTGGTTCTTTTTTAATACTTATCTGTTGAGGTTTTTTCGTTGGAGATTGAAATATAGGAGTTAAAGTTATTGGATCATCACTTAAAAGTTCAGCAGTAGACAACCTCGCTCTTGGATCTGTTTGCCATCTTCCCATATTAGCCGCACCTCTTTGTCTAGGAGAATTTTCCGGCATTAAAAGCATTTGTTTGAAAGCTAGAAAATTACTTTTAACAGTAATGCTTAAATGTGTTGATCCAGTTATTAATTCCATTGCTTTGGCATGACTTACATGTTGAAAAGACTGTCCATTGACTTCTAAAATTTGATCACCCCTTTTGAGGCCTACATCTTCTGCTTTCGAATGTTTCTCAACTTTTAACACAAATATTCCATATCCTCTTTCATATCCACCTAGAATTGTAAAATTCAGTGGTTCATCTCTTGTAGGTCGAGACAAAGTAACACTTCTAGTTCGGGCCTTTGCTGAGCAAGCTATGTTCAACAAACGTAATTGACTTTCCATTTTTTCATGTTCTAAAGCCATTTCAAAGTTTTCTAAAAACTCCATCATATTTGGGTCTGTTTCAAAGTCTGTGAAATGGTTGTTTACCCAATAGAGTACAACTCTAGTGACTTTATCTCGTACAGATGGTTCTGAAAACCAGGCAAGCAATTGTTTGGCAACTACTAAATGACTTTCAATAAAAGTCCTGTGGGTTAGAAGAAAGTCTTCTACATATGTTGAATCCCTTGAATTGTCTTCAATCAGCTGAAGCATTAACTGTTCAGGAGTTCCTCTTATAACAACATGACCATCTTGATGCCCTGACTCACCAGCAGCACCCCTGTACTCTGTTACTAACACAACCACACCATTTTCATTTTCATGACGTTTGATGTTTTCTTCACCTTGATGCAAGATTCGATAATAATCAGTTTGAGTAACACAAACAAATTGACAATCATTGCATCTAGTAGTCATTACACCTCGATGATATAGTCTTTCCAGTGTGGCTTCTGCCATTCCAAAACTATCACCAACATTGAGATATTCAACATCACCATTAGAATGTTCAATGCCAACATGGCCATTTATTAAAACAGACCAAGAGTCATGTTCCTCTCCATCTTGCATTACAATTGTTTCAGCTTTTTCAACAACCGCAAAAACCATAACGGCACAAAGAGCCCTACGTACTGTCAAAGTCATATTTGTAAATGCTTTAAGATGTTGAGTAAATTCAAGAAGAATTTCTATGTCTTCATCAGTCCTTTCACTAGGATCTTTTTCAAGGCATTCTCTCACAGCATCTCTTACTGTAAGGCTATCCATACTTTCTTCTAAATCTTCTTCTTCATCAGAGTCTACTATAGACTCCAGGAGGCCAGACAGATCAACCTCCATGTCCATATCTAAAGAGCTATGAACAGATGTCATTGTGTCACTACCACTGTATGCAGAGCTTGTGTCGCTAGCGTTAGAACACTTTAAGGTGTGGGGGTACAGCTCCGGACTGTGACGACCACCACGCCCACCTCTCAACATTGTGATGTTTATTAGCGTATCAATCAACTTGCAGCTCCTACAACAATAAGAAAAATTATACAAAAAATTATGAAATATTTATTCTATTAATTAAAAAGGAATCGCAAAACGGGTTGGTAAGCACATAACACAAAACTAATGGAAAACTCAAAACCAGAAAAAAAAATTGTTAGGTGCAGAGCTTAAACATTTTGGATATGATAGATGCAGCGTGAATTAAGTTGCGTTTGACCAGCTAGTTGTTTAAACAAACGAAGTTTTTTTTTAAGAAAGTTAAATTACTAAATTAAAAATAATGTTCAATCATATCACCTAATTGTATGATTAATCTAAGATCTGACGATTTCCCTTTTTAGGCGTTTATTGCCGGTAGCTATATATGAATTATTTGAAAAATAATTACATATTAACGATATAAATACAGAGGCACAATATACATTGACAGGAGAGTGAATTTTCTCTTATAAATAATAATTAGTGTATTCGTAAAACAACACTCATCCCTCAAAAACAAAAGCAAAGTAACAGGATTAATACTATAAAACACAAAATATACTAATAACAAACACTTTCGAATAACTTAAATACATTTAAAATAGATGTAACGAACCTTATTTTCTATTTTATTTATTTTGCATTCATGGCGGAACTGTCAGGGCTTCCATGTTGCTTTCTAATAAGCTACGCCATTGAATTAATACACCACATAAAATGCTTAACACCAAACACAAGAAGGATAACACGTAAAGTTGAAATATGATAAGTATTTTTACGTTTATGTCGAGGCAAATAAGCCACAAAAATTTTAGAAAGCTACTTTCCCGACTAGACGTAGTACACACCATAAACAGTAGACACAGACTTTAAAAAATCGTTTTCATTCAATATCGCAACAGATTATGATATAATATCATATACGACATACGTACATAATTCATAGACAATGTTTTATATCAAAAATATTCTTTGGAACGAAATTCCTTGTAGGTAAGTTGATTTAAAAATTAAAAAAAATTAGGAATTTAAAAATGATCTCATATTTATTTTGCCAAAGATCATTATTTTGAATCTGAAGCGGAATTATGACAAGAATTTTTTTTACAACAATTGATATTATTATATTAAGTTGTGTCATAGCATATATTACAAGATATATATATGTTGTTAAAGATATTAATTAACTTCTTAATAATTAATGGAATATCATTTGTATTTTTTTATAAGAACAAATGTTGCTATATTAATAATTTATTTGCAGTAGTTTCATTTCCGTAAGAAGTCTCTCAATATATTTAAGGAAACTTATTTGTGATTTTTCAAAATATTATCCTAATATTTATTGAAAATAAATATTTTCTTATTTTTAAACCATATATTACTGTACTTTTAAGTGAACTTACAGGTTTAAGATATAAAAGTTTGTATATTGACTACCTGAACATTTTTATATCTCCATCTATTTTCAGAAATAGGTACTTTTGAGTGCTGGCGTTTTCGCAGCAAACCAGTGATGTTAATCTTTTAACTAGATAGCTTTTTGTAAATTCATCGTTTTCGTTGCGCAAAAAGTCGATAAAATATTATTTATTCTTGTTGAAGTGCAACAAATCGAAACACTTCAGTGATTTTCAATACAATGCATCTTGTTTTTCTCCTTAAATCGAAACGGATGGTGAGCTATGGCGAGAATACGGTGATAGATTTTTGGTGTTAAAAATTGCTCTGTGTCATTGCCATATAAGTTTTCCATTATTTAAGAGCAAATATAATTCTAAAATTTTGACATTTTCCGTGTGTGGTTGATTCAATCTTTGCATAAATTGACGATTATTGTGTGGAAATTAGTTGTCATCGACTGACCGGCTGATATTACACGAGGCTTGTATGTATAAGTGACTGCCGTTTGCTATTTGTGACACGCCTCAGAAAATAAATCTTATTTAGTGAATGAACGGGTTTTGTTTTGTTTTTGTGGTATTTTAGTGTTATAAACGTTTTAAAAATTACGTAACTGTTGTGGAATCGTAAAAGTGTATAAAGGATGGCCTGAGTGTGACCACTCCATTACCGTCATGAGTGACGAAGGAATGTTTGTTTAGGCTGTAATAGTTTGCTTCGACTTAACGAGGAGTGCTCGTTCATCTCGTTAAATTGGCTGGATCATGTATCTATCAGAGTTTAAACAAGTTTTAAATTGATCGCTCTCGGCTTATCGTCATTACGGACTCTCTAATATTAGAAAAATGGCTTCGCGAACGTTTGTTGATAGAATTGACCCTTTCGCTAAGCGGTCTTTAAAGAAAAAGACCAAAAGCTCGCAAGGGTCTTCACGTTATCGTAATACGCAAGATGTGGAATTGCAGGCATTGCCATTTCTCAAAGGTAAATATATACTTTTAAATTTAAGCTTGTTTACATTTATATTTAAATATAAAAAAAAAACAAAACTCTTTAATCATGGACATAAGGTGAGTTTAAAAGTGGATTCACTTGTATAACTACAAATAACTATGAATACTATAATGTTAGATACCTATTCGGTTTTCTGTGCAAAGTACCACATACATATATGAAAAAATGTGTCCAGAGGTTTAGTCGAAACATTGTTTATAACATTTAATTATTAAATTCTGCAATTATAAGTGGTGTCTGCATTAAAAGAAAATGTTAGTCTAAATAATAACCTTAAATGTATTATTTTTATTATAACATTTCTTAATTATTCAAGAGTACATATTCAATGCTTCAAATGTTTCAAAAATACATTAGAATAATGTTAATATGTTTTTTAAAGTGCTGTATCTTATGCTATATCATTGGACTTTATAGTAATAACAATATGTGTGCATGAATACATTTCAATATCTATAAAGTTATGTCCAAGTAAATGTAACCTCTGTGGTACATATATTGACTTATACTCTATACAATTTTTCAGATGTTCCAAGTAGCGAACAAGAAGAAATGTTTATCCGCAAATTGCGCCAGTGTTGTGTTGCATTTAATTTCATGGACCCAGTAGCTGATTTGAAGGGAAAAGAGATCAAGCGCTCAACATTGCACGAACTTGTTGATTATATCACTGCTGGCCGTGGGGTACTCACTGAACCTGTTTATCCAGAAATTATTAAAATGGTAATCACATTATTTTCTTCAATGTCTTTCATTTGATAATATAAAAACTTTCTATGTCCATTATGGAGTACCATGAAAGTAATAAGCAGAAACTAAACAAGAATTTAAGAATGTCATTATAATTAAGTAATTTAGAGCATTTTTATATGCAAGGAAAGTTGTAAATTGTGGACTATTTGGACATCCCAATAAAACTTTACTTGGTCACTAAAGAATGCATAATGATAAAATTAGCTTTTTTGTAGCATAATAATATTTACACAATGTAGATGGATCATTCGACAACACATTAATGTTATATGATTGCTTTGTAATAGATATCTACCAACTTGTTCCGGACTCTACCACCAAGTGAAAACCCTGATTTTGACCCAGAGGAAGATGATCCTACCCTGGAGGCCTCTTGGCCCCATCTTGAACTAGTCTACGAGTTGTTTTTGCGCTTTGTTGAGTCTTCAGAATTTCAGCCTACTATCGGCAAGAAGGTTATTGACCAGAAATTTGTTTTGCAGGTAAATGTACTTCAATTTGATTATAATATTAAATTAAACTTGCATTGATATACAAATAATATAATATATACATCTACTATGGTAAATTTTTAACACAGCACACACTTACCAGCACAAATTTTGGTCAAAATATTTATTCTGTCTAAAATATTAAAATTACAATTAATGCATTGAAAGCACCAATTCCACTGTGAAACTTATTCTTATTAAAATTTAGCCATTAAATTGAATGTGCATTAATAACATTTTTAAATTTTATATAAAAACATTATTCAGTAAGAATATAAATATAATTTTTTAATGCCTTCCGTTGACAGGGAGTCAAAATGTTCCTATAGCACCAATACTACACATTTATGCTTTTGAAACAGAGAGCCATAAATGCTATTTTTAAATGTCATATTGGCCTAGCTCTGCTGATTTATCTGTGTAATTTCCATTATGTCAATAGTGAATAGGAGGATCATGATAGATAGATGGATACATTTATTCAAAAACACTTATTATGTATCCTTTGAGTTAATCCAACGTCTAACATAAGTCTTGGATATAGGTAGGATCCCCAAATCTATTTAATACTTTTGCATTAAAAGAGGATCGTCATAAACTGGCTTTCATAGTAGGGATGTAATATGTATTATGAAAAGTCAAAGATAAAGTTATTTTTCATGCTGTAATCATTTATTTGTTACATATGCTACAAAAATCTGTCATCTTAGTAATAAGTGCAATTAAATTTTCCAAATAACTGCCATTTTATTGTCTGACCACTTTTGGCTGTTCTTGACACAAAATAGGCAGAGATAACCTAACATATAAGTTAGAGATTTTAAAATTTCTTATTGTGGGAACCAGCAGGTTTGCCAGCTGTGATTGTCATTTTTTATGTCTGTTATAATATTTAAATATGTAATAATATTTATTTTATGTGAAATTTTGATATTTCTTCTGTATACAATATACACATTTCTTCGTGGTTTCTATTTGAATATTTACAGCACAAATTTTGATATCAGTTCATAGTAGAACATAAATATAATTTTCCTTTTTTGTTAACAATGGTAAAAGTAAGCATTGATATTATTTAGTTACACATATTACATATTATAAAATGAAATGTAATTCAACACAATCCTGTTTGAATTTTTTTTTTCGCATTTTGGAACAAACTTTCCTGTGTAGTGCAAATATTTTTGTGTTTCTATCTTCAGAAAACAGTCTGATTTTTAGAATAATAAAGGAAAGTATATTTCTGCCAAAAAAGTCTTTAGTCAATTCTTTATGGCATTAAATAATTTATTAGCAGCATAATTAATTAAATGGCAAGACATTATGTATGATTAAACTAATCTCTAAACTCATCCTGTATCATTATCTCGAACCTAGAGACATCACCTTACTTCACTGTAATTCACCAAGAGCTTAACATTGTCAGCATAAGGTTGAGTTGAGTATTTTAAGAAATTATATTATTCTATGACATGAATATTTAAGGTGAAATTCGATATTTTTTAATCATATTTATTATAAAATAATTTCCTTTTTAAATATCTAACTGACAACCGTAAAATATTCACCATTTATATGGTTATCGAGTCTCTGTCAATAGGTATTAATATTATGTAATCAACTAATAGGTATTCTAACATCTGTAACTTTACAAATAAATTATCACGTGACAATAGAAGTACATACTTCTGAATAGACGTCATATAATATGTAACACAAAGATCCTAAATCTGTTTTTCTGTACTTATATGTACTATTTTTATATATGTATAAATATGTAATGCTGTGTTATATTAATTAACTTCATAATTATAGTTGTAAACTTGTAATAAGATCTTTAAAGTGAAATCAGAGGAATGATAAAATCTCTTTATTTTTGTCTATTAAACATTTTACTTTTTATTTAGAATTGAATTGGTAGGAAAAATGTTATAAAAAGTATATTATTTGTATGTGAACTGATTGTTGACCTACATACCATTCACACTGACAAATGCAATTTTATAAAACCTAAAAATGCATAACATTAATACATATTATTATATCTAACAATCACGTCAAGTGTCCAATTTTCTTCAAATATTTTTTCTATTAGCTTTTAGATTTGTTCGACTCTGAAGACCCGCGTGAGCGCGATTTTTTGAAAACGGTTCTCCATCGCATCTACGGAAAGTTTTTGGGTTTACGAGCTTTTATACGAAAACAAATCAATAACATATTTCTGAGATTTGTATATGAAACAGAACATTTCAATGGCGTGGGTGAACTTCTAGAAATATTGGGAAGGTATCAACTTCTATTTCTTTCTAGTATTGATAATATTCATATTAGATAGTATAAAAACTATAGCTTAACTGATTGACTCCTAAACTACTGAACTGATTTTAAATTAAATTTGCACACTGTGAGCAGCTTGATCTAACTTAAAAGATAGGATACTTTATATCCCTGTATTACCCCAGGAACGGGATCTACGCGGGAAACACCTCCAGGCACAGCTAGTAGTAAATATGTAATGAGATTAGTTTCATTAACTAATGTCACCATAATTACAATGTACAATTTGTAAAATAAATATGAATGAATTTTTCAACTTGATAACTTGTTAATTACAAGTATAACTTATAATTATGACTAAAAGTCTGAGTCGCATAATATGAGACGTGTAGATGAAGGAGAGTGGGGAGTGGTAACACGAATGGTCGGTTTCAGTATAATAAACGGGTTCGCCCTGCCGCTGAAGAGCGAGCACAAACAGTTCCTGGTGAAGGTGCTGCTACCGCTGCACAAGGTGAAGTGCCTGTCGCTGTACCACGCGCAGCTGGCCTACTGCGTCGTGCAGTTCCTGGAGAAGGACGCCACGCTCACCGAGCCCGTCGTGCGCGGCCTGCTCAAGTTCTGGCCCAAGACCTGCTCCCAGAAGGAGGTATGCCAGACACAAAAGTCTATGTAGTAGTAGTATGTACTAGTCTTTAATACTGTGTAAGAAAAGTATATTCAAATGAAATAAAATGGTGATTAGGATAAGTAGCAGAATCGTTATGCTAACTCCATTTTATTAAATTGTAATATGAAATGCCCAATATAACAATAAATAAGAGACTCATTTATAACTTCAAAACATATAACTTTTATTAGTACTTACTGAACAGTTAAAAAAAACAAATTTGAATTGAAAAATTTATGTAAAAACTTTAAAAAACATTTTTATATATATCTTCCTACCTTTGTTATATTTATATGCTTATAATTTAAATTTATAAAATATAGATTTGTGTGAGACTTGTGTTCTAATGACTGGTTTCCTAGGTGATGTTCCTTGGTGAGGTTGAGGAGATATTGGATGTTATTGAGCCTGCACAATTTGTCAAAATACAGGAGCCACTGTTTAGACAAATAGCCAAATGTGTGTCCAGTCCTCATTTTCAGGTGTGTTTCACAGGCAATGTGTATAAATTTTTATCTATTTTTTTTTTCATTTTTATAACAAATTTCATTCTCGATAATTTATGTAAATTAATTATTATGACTTTAGACAAATCAAAAATTGTTACTAAGTTATAGTTAAATATGCCATTTAATCATATCTTATCTTAATAGCATTATCTTCTGCCATATATTTCTTATCCATGAACCTAAGCATCAATAGTTCAATACCTATTTGTACTATTTTTGAGTAAACATTTATTTGAATTTAATATTTTTCATAAATGTGAATGTTAATTTAATTTTGTTTTAATTTTTTTTTATAATAAGATTGTATTTAATTGAGAAAATTTATGGCAAACATGTTCATGAGGAATATGGCTATGAAATATTTATTAATTTCTTTATAGTATTAAATGCGTTCTGTTATAAAGAAAGGAAATAATTTTTATTAAATGTTAATGTAACTTGAGTAAAAATACTTTCAGGTTGGCGAAAGAGCGTTATATTTTTGGAACAATGAATATATTTTATCATTGATTGAAGAGAACAATCAAGTGATTATGCCAATAATGTTCCCTGCATTGTACCGGATGAGCAAGGAACATTGGAACCAAACTATAGTTTCCTTTATTTACAACGTGCTGAAGACGTTTATGGAAATGAATTCCAAGCTCTTTGATGAGCTCACTTCTAGCTATAAAGCAGAAAGGCAAAAGTAAGAAATTATAAAGTAGCATTTTTTTCATAATCATTTTCATATAAATATCTATTATTTATTATTTGAAATATGTACAACTATAAATTATACAATAGTTATATACAATTATAAATTATACAATAGTTGCAGAACCTTTACTGTAGAAACAAACATAAACTTCCTTATTACTTTGCAGTATTGCATTTACATGCAAACAGGTTTTTGGTGGTGGTTAAACCTAGCTAGGAGGTATTTAAAATGGATTAATTTCGGCAGAGAGAAGAAGCGCGAGAAAGAGCGCGAAGAGTTGTGGAAGCGGCTGGGCGAGATGGAGATCAGCCACAAGCGGGTGCAGCCGGCCCTGGGCGCCGCGGTCGCCAAGTGATGACACTCCCCCTGCTAGATAATGCGATCACTTTTATTTTCTCTTTATATTTTCTATTCGATTACATTTTC
>DWAJ01001632.1:0-21260 GCA_018238005.1 Eurema mandarina | reverse complement strand
ATCAGAGTTTATTGCCAGTTCTCTATAGAAACTGCCTTCCGAAACGGTGGTAAATATTTTGTAATATCATGACGATTTAAAAGTAACTGTATGTAGCCTTGTTAAATAAAGATACATTTGACATTGATTACACACTACACTTTAGAAAATGAGGGTATAGAGGATCCGAATCCGAATATTAAGGTATATTATTAGTATTAACGTACTGAGCCTGCTAATTTAGAAGGCAAAATGGCAATCAACTTCTAGTTGTCTCAGCCCTTTAGTTTTTAGACAGAATTCCAATGTCAAACTCTTCTTTATTTTTAGGTCCATGAAATCGCTGTGCCCGAATCTCCCGCCGTAGCTCCCAAGCCAACCCCCATCGATGTTGACCCTACCCCCATCGAGGTTGACCCTACCCCCATCGAGATTCTCCCCCCAGTCATGCCAGTCAACCCTGACTTCAACCCAATTGACACCATCGCTATCAACCCTGAGCCCATTGGCATCCTCGAAGTCAACCCCGCTGGAGACTTCGGACCCCTCGTTTAAATTAAATCGAATATTTTTATGTTAAAACCTCAATCTATATATATACCACGGCTGTATATGAAATAATAAATTCATTGTTATCTATTTATTTTATTGTTTTATTGACTTGATTGATTATAATCTTTGCAATTTGTGACGTGAACAATAATAAAAATACGTCGGAAAGAAAGACACGTGAATAAAGTCTAAGTTTAAACATAAAAAGTTACAAAACATTAGCTTTGGCAAATGACTCGTTTACTACATAATAGTTTATCATTTCCATAATAAAAATAAAATAACCATACCATTATACCGCATTGGAGTTTGTAGCGAAATGTACAAGTCATAAATCTACTTACTATAAAATTAATGTACCCACTAACATACAAACTTGACGAGCTTGTCCATCAATCACAAACATGGCGTGACGAATCTCACTCAGATGTTCTCAAACTGCGGTTTTGTTGGAAATTATTTTTTAACGCGGACAAGAATAATTTGGATTTATTTTGGAGTTTTAAAAACGGGGTAAGATGCTAACCCTACGTATAACTAAACAATAATGTCTTAAAACTATACATCTTTATAAGTCTAGTAGGTATATAGATACAAAATTCAAATAAATCGCGTATAAAATTTAATTTTAAACTAATCAAAATAATTACTTTTGTTTTTTTATTTATTTATTTTTTTAACTTTCACAGGTTGAGGTTATGAAAATGGTTAACATAATGAAGAGGAATTAAATTTGCGACAATTTAAATCGTATGGTTATTTTCTATATAGATAAATAGATTTCAAACTTGAAATGTTGAGCATGACTGCCCCAGCCATGTCCTGATAATACAAAATGACTCTTATATAATTGACTTTAAGTACAAAATTAAACAACTGATACTGTCGCATTTATCGAATTGTATCTTAGTAATAATGCTTGTGAAAGATATGACGCTATAACATCATATACAAAGAATTTTTTAAAATACATATTTTTATAAATAAACGCTCAGAAACACTCATTTCTATACATTAGTATGGAGGTGCTGATTTAGAAATAAGCAAGTATTAATACTACGTACAAGTACTCACTTTACCTTTTGGTAGTCTTTAAGAGTTTATTTTCTATTAATATGGCTAGATACAACGTTTTTTTATCAAACTAAAGTCTAAAAGATCAATGGATCGCTTGAACACCGTCGCGTTGATACATAACCATTCTCTACTCGTTATAAAGTTTTTTTTTTTATAATTTTTAATTATTTATCTCACAAAAAACACATACTTTAATTAATAAAATCTAAACATTCTTAAAACTAACGGTTTCTAACACTTTTCGATTTTAATATGAATCCCAACACCTACGCCTGATCGGACCCACAAAACCGCCACTTTAATCCATATTAAAATCGAACCGAGTGGTTAACCGTCCTGCGGTTAACCGATACTGCGTAAAGGGTAAAACACCTGCATTCTTATTGGCTTTTTGGCTTTTAACATAAGCAGTATTTCAAGGTTTCCCTGAGGAATCTCCCATAGGTATATGTAAATTTGTTTCATAGTAATAGAGCAAAAGTCATCAAATCACCTTTCGAAAAAAAGTTTGAATGTGTAAAGAATTTACCTACATTGAATTTAAAATAATGTTCTTATCTAGTCGCATAGTTTTCATCCCAAATAAATCCAAATTCTACCTACTATCAAGTTTCAACCTGCATCCCAAACTTCAGCCAAATCCAGTAGTATTTGCTTTACAAAGTTTCAACATCTACACATCCATACATCCTTACATTATTTTCTTACATAAATAGTATCAGTGACAGTTTAATATATATTAAACCATCCTTCTATCGAATTGTTAGATTCAGGCATTAACATCGTTTAGTATTTCTTTTACGAGGGAATAATCAATCTCTCTAAACGGTTTCGACATATCGTAAGCTCTAATAATAATATTGTACTAAAAAGAATATAAAAAACCGTATGTAAACGCTAACAAAGTCGCTATTTTTCTATAGACACTGTAATGTAATAATCAAGCCTTTTAGTCACTTGTTATTTTAAATTAAGCAAGCTCAATTGCAGTCTGCAGGGAAGCCTAAAGAAGAATTCACATAAAGCAATTTAAGCATTAGCAATTTTATTATATTTTGAATATTAATATGATGATAAAAGCATGGGAAGGAGAAAAGAAATGAAAGAAGAAAATAGAGTAGTTTTAGAAACAAAAAAATTAAAATCCGGCTCGAAGGACTACCTATGCAAAGTGAATTCGATGATTAATGAAAATGACCTCATATTATAAAAGGATTTTGCTTACAAAACAAAATATCTTATAAGTCGGAAACAAAGTCTTGTGAATATTCTTTTAAAATAAATAAATAGCTATTAAAAAATCAAAACATTAAAAATAAATATTCCAAAACCAACTGTGTAAATCTAAGTTATTATTTAACTTGCAAATTACACTAACCCATTAATTACGGGTAGGTAAAGCACAGCTGAATTGCTTTTGAAGTTAGTACTTAGCCGTATGTTTAACGAGTTAATTTAAGTTCAAGTTAACATAAACTTATGCTTTGTAATGAGATGAAGTTATTGCGGTTGTAGTGTATAGGAAATATTCCCGTGTTCGTGGAGCTAGAAATAATTTTGATTTAATTAATTTAGAAATGTCCTGTATATGAGGTGAAGTTTGTGGATTTGAGATAAATAAATAAATAAATATTTTCAGGACATTTATACACAGCGCCATCTAGTTCCAAGCTAAGCCGAAGCATGTGTTATGGCAACTAGATAACGGAATAAATTACATATACATACTTTTCTTTTGTAAATACATACATACAATACATAGCAACACCCAGACCCCAGAAAAATAAAAATGTATATTACAAATATATTTTTCCGGTGTGGGAATCGAACCCACGACCCTTCGCGCAGAAAGCAGTTGTGTTACCACTGCGCCAAGCGGTCGTCATATAATATGATGATGGATTGAACAGTAGGTTCTCCTGATGGTAGTCGACCATCTTCGCCCATATACCGTCATAGAGCTAAGTGGCTCACGATTGTGTTGCCATCCTTGAAATTAGCAATAAAATGATTTCTGACTTTCGTATCCTATGGCATTACTACAAAGAAAAAAAATCCTTATTGGTAATTAACTTTGCCCCACGGTACTACTCCAGATAAATTTAACATATTATTATTGTTTAGTCTGTAAAATATCTTTGTCATTTTATCATTTACAAGGAATTATCTTATTTTTCTATTTATCAAAGGAAACAAACTCAGTTGTCATCTATGTGTCATATAACATGATAGCAACATAGTTGCAGACTTAGTCGGGATATGAGTTATAATAATATTTTAAATTTTACTTTACTTGTAGTTATATTTTTTCTAATTTTATGCAGTGCTACTATGCAGCAATTTCCGCTTATTGTATGCATATAGACTAAGACAACGCGAGGAATATCACGAATGTGTTGCCGGCCTTAAAAAATGAACTGAAAAATAAAAGATATCAGAAGAAAGGAATCGAAGGGAAAATTTTTTGTTTCAACTAGGCATATAGTAACACTTTTAAATCATCATGATCAATATATTCTACCAGCGCGGCGGTTCGAAAGGCAGTTTCTACAAAGAAGAACGGAAAAAACTCTATTTACTAATTTATATGATACATACAACAACTATTACTCTCTGATGAAATGGCATTCTTTAAAATTTTCATCTTACTATACATCAATAATTTAAAATAAAAGTACTGAAAGATTCTATGTTAATATCTTCAGGACGGTATTGTTATTCGCAGTGTGTGGAATCAAGGGTCAAAGGGACAAATAACAGGGAAATGGGTACCTGTCATAGAATAAAAACCTCTAGAACCGCAAGCAAAGTGAAGCCATTTTAACCTAGACAATTTTATCTATTTCCATAGATCGTCGCCAGAGTGCATCGCATAAAATTCATATCTTTTTCATAGATTTAAATTTTACCACATTTATAGGGTAAATTTCTAATAGCAGAAACATTATCGGTGTGCTTTGTGCGAGAATAAGAACGTGCTTTTTACAGCTTCATATTATATATGTCGAAGCGTCAGAATTAATTGTGATTTTTTATTATAATTTCGTTTTATCAGTTTATCACAAATTAGCTGGTAATGTCAAGCAGTTAGCTTGAGTGAGGTCACCTCGGTGTCGGCAGTTGACGTGACGTTGACGTTTGACAGTTGACAGATCTGTCAAGTAACGGCTGTCAGATTGGCAGAGCGCGTGGGCTGTTGGGTGGATGAACTCGCTGCGTTACCAAGTAAATCGTGATTTATCGTGTTGATCCTAAATTATTTTCTTACAGTTAAAATTTTATATTGGAAATACATTGTTCAAGTGAACAACTACGTTTTGATTTTGACAATCACCATGTCTGATATAACGAGTTAACGCCCGGCCCCTCGTCATATACAAGTTTTGCTTCACTTACGGCGGACTGATTATATTATATTAGGGGACTATCAGTCTATGCGTTCTACGTCTATGGTACCTGTAATGTTGTCGTAAAACGCGCTATTTACGGCTGGCGCGGCCCGTACATAAATGAGTAGTTTGCGGAACCCTAAATTGTTTGTACTTTACCTAGCAACCGATGAAACAATTTAACTTAATCAAATTTGGCGAACATGCCTGTTTTGTAATATATTGACAAAGTGTATGAAGTCATGATTAATAAGAATATGTTTTGAAACTAATAAAATCTAAATCTTACTACCTTACTTGTATGATGAACGTGAAACTTTGTTAATATGGATGTTTGGATGTTTGTAACTCTTTCACGCAAAAACTACTGAATAGCTATCCAATCATTAATAATACAGGAGATAATGAATTTCACGGAATGGCCCCATGGATTAACATATAGGATACTCTTAAAAAGTACCTAATGAAAAAAAAAAAACCTACTGTAATAGATTATAAACTAATAAGTTCAAATAAATAAAAAAAAGAGTATTAAAATATTAGTATGAACATAAAGTCATAGTGCATTGTATTATTAATTATGCTAAAGTAATTGGTTCCAGGTTAAAATGCAAACACAACGGCGGGGCGTAGTTAGCTATCTATATACAATACCTCTAGACACTATATTTCAAAAATAGTACACTTATATTAAGCTATCTTCCAAGCACGTAATGAATAGAGCGATCTAGCATTATTTCAGCGCTTTTCTAGAACTACAAATCCCGATAGGTTACAGACTTAACTAAGTGAGAAATATTGCTCTGTTCTGAAGTGGTGAGCGCTTACAATCGGCCAGTTACTAGAAATGTATAATGATAATAATCTATGGCTAGACTTTTTTTTATTTATCTGTAACACTTTATTGTACGTTACAAAGAACTATAAGTTATAGGGCGGCCTTATTGTTAACTAACAATCTTCGCCAAGCAAACTTAGTGGTACAGAAATGGAAGAGAAAATACATATAAATATAAGAAACGTAAAATGATAAACAACAAACAATACCAATATTATATAAATTACATAAATATTGTAATCAGAAATCATAATATTAAAGTTGAGATGAGTTAGAACTTAAAACTGAAACAAGTGAACAAGACAGATAAGAGAGAAGAGTAGAGAAAATACTAAGGGATTCCTAGAGAATTTTTTAAAAGAAGGAAGAGATTAAGCACGCCTGATAATTTGAGGCAATGCATTATAGAGTTTAACAGCAGGAACGGTAAAATAGACATGGTAGGTTCAAGGACCAGTGTAGCTACTCCGAATACAATCGTCGTCGATATCGAAAATTTTTGATACTGATATCCTAGCTATGGGATTTAATATACTCTATTAAAGAATCGGATTTCACATCAGTTTATCGGAATGTTATCGAAACAGAAACAAAAAAGTTTTTATATTAATTCGAAGTTGCTCAAACACTGTATCGAAAATAATATCGACATCGATTGTGTTCGGAGTAGAGCTTCAGATCTCAGAGCAGTAGTAAAATACTTTTTAGACTATTTCTCTTAATTAAACAATAAATGGGCTCATTCAAAAACTAAGCATACCTGTACTATTTAAGATAGATGTTTTAAGCCTATTATTTTATATAATTAATAGTGGTTGTACCTTTAATTGTAATTGACATTAAAACAATAATTTAAAAACGTCTGTCAATAAGAAACCTTTTTGTAATATTTTCCTAATTTATTGACAAATTAATTTCATATTTCATACATGCAACATAACTCTCTAAACTGGCAACACACATCTTTTCCAAAAGTCAACATTTCACCATAGAGTTTTGACAGCTGACACAATACCGTCCTTACTCTATAAATCACTGCCGTAATTGCATCATTCCCATCACTAGCGGTGACGTAGTGACGTAGCTAACGGTGAGGCTCACCCACATACAGTAACCGTACCCGTTACTCGGTCGCAATCCGTGAGACTCGTAAAAACTTATATGACAGGTGTACACATTATGGGGCTTTGAACTCGCGCGATGCTTTGTTTATGTCATCGGTCTGAGGGCCGCGGAGCGCGGGATTCCGATTTTGTAGTTTGACGTTTCGGTTTTTTTTTTAATTCAGTTATGTCAAATGAGGTTTTAATTTGAAAATTGAACAATTTTTTTATAAATTTACGAATGGTTTAAAATATTAATTATACACATAAAACTACATATTTATAGTTTGTACCCATAAAAATAAATTGAATATACTTGAAATTGTACGGTCCAAGTTAAATTATTTTTCTTTCTTAACTTCCAAATAACATCATATGTACGCAATTATATTATAAGTATTAGAAGCAAAATGACAATTAATTGACAGGTTCTAACAATTTTGAATACGTTCTGAAATTTATCTATAAATTAAAATAACAGAAAATATTTCTTAACAAATGTCAGATCGTGTCAATGTCCTATCTGAATTTATCAGGAAGTGTCAAAAACTGCACTTCAAATTGAAACCAGATTTTATTAGATGCCTTAAATAAATGAAGGCATCATTATATTATTTAGTCACACCTTCTAATTGAAATATAGATATATGAAACTAGTTGACCCGTGCCCACTTCGTTGGGCATAATGTTAACAGTCCTTTTCTTATATAGCCTATGACACTCAGTGTGTCATATGTCAATAATGTGGCTTTCTATTGGTGAAATAATTTTTAAAATCGGTTCATTAGATCCCGAGATTACCCCTTACAATTTAACAAACAAAAAGTTTGTGAGTGTGATCGTTTGTTACGTCGTCACGTCTAAATGGATAGAGCGATTTTAATAAAAATTGGTATGAAGTTAGCTGACACCCTGGATTAACACATGCTACGTTTAACTGCGGGAAAATACACATTTTCTTTATTAAACCACAGGTAACACCGCAAAGCACAGCTTGTATACAAATAAAGCGAAAAAACCTCTTGTTATAATAATTTTGTATAATGTATTAGCTAATAATAATACTTTAAAATTGTTACGACAGTTTTTGATAGTATTCAGATCAAACAAACATATTACTAAGTAATATGGGACTAATGGGTGTGTAACACGCTTTATCAAAAACAGCTGTGTCTCAAAGTATAATGTTTTTTTATAACAATAACAAACTGAACTATTTCAGCGGCTAATGACCTTTAAATCTAGGTAGACTTGGATAAAGTCTAGACTAGTGTTAGTACTTTTAAGTTGGAACATAGGTTGCGTGAAAGAAGTCTTATGTTAATAACTTAAAAAATAGGAGCAATTTTAATAAAATATATAAATTATAAATATTTTAGTGACCAACCCTTCGCACGCATATATTATGCATCCATACTAATATTATAAATAGGAAAGTGTGTCTGTTTGTCTTTCGTTCACGGCAAATCGGCTGGTGCGATTTAGTTGAAATTTGGTATGTAGATAGATGATACCGTGGATTAAAACATACGGTACCTACTTTGTATCCCGGTAACGCCCCGGGAACGGGAACAACGCGGGCAAAACAGCGGGACGCGGCTAGTGTAATATAAAAAATAGAAAATATAAAAAATATATTTTCTACACATGAAATTTTTATCCATGAGAATCATGATTATGATATTTGATAAACTTTTCTCTTACACGAAACAGAGAAAATTGAATAGATGAACAAAACTGTGAATCATCAAAATCGGTACAGTAATTCGATGTCATTTATCCGCGCGGTTTCTATATTCATTGATATATACCTACGAAACGGATTTTCCTGTAGTTCTCACAAAGAGATAGTGACTCAGATGTCTCATGGAAAGTTTAAGGCGAAATTTTTAAATAATATTATAGTTATTGTTAGTGTAAGTTTGTTCTGATTTAAGTAAAAACTACTGAATCGATTTGGATGAAATAAGGCATGCGTGGTAGATCAGACCCTAGATTGATTCATTAGATGCTTTATCTTAGAATTTTTTATGTTTATATTAAAACCATTTTGTCGAAAAATTGAGGCGAAGCTTACGGAAATCGCGATAAAGCTGTATTGCAATAGGTTTTTTATTTTTCCCCGAATTCAGGCATGTATTACACACATAAACCTTTCTCTTGAACCACTCTATCTAATGAAGAAACCGCATGAAAAACTGTTGCGAAGTTTTAAAGATTTAAGCAGTTTTAGGGACAAACAGAGAAAGCGACTTTGTTTTATACTATGTATAATAGGGAAGCATTAAGTAAGTTAGTAAGTATAATTGTAAGTGTATTTGTTTGTTCAACTAGACCACCTAAATTATTAAATCGATTTTATGAATGAAATGTGTGTAGCTTTTAAAAATGACGGAGGTTAAAATCTATGAAAAAAAATTTGACGATATTTAAATTTCGTATAACAGAAAAAAATGTGATATGATTTTCATAATGTAGTTAGAGTATTAAACTTATTTATTACTTTATTAAATTAAAAATATTGAAAAAGAAAGAACGGAAAAAAAGTTGAAACGTCAAATCGACGTGTCACTTCACAAATCGATTGTCAGATCGGCATTCAAAAATGCGCGCTGAAAAAGTTCAGTGACCCCGACCGGTTCGGCGTTTGCCGTTACTTATAATATAGCTATGTTTAATTTATATTTAGCGTGGGAAAACTAACTAGAAAGAAAATGGAATCCGAGGAAAGCTAGGCTTTTAGCTTCTAATATTAATTTTATTTTTATTTATATTTTAATACACCATAACAAGAAAAGAACAAAATACAGACTAATAAAAATTACAAAATTAGACGTAAAAGGCGGTCTTTTAACTTAAAAGTGAATTCTACCAAGCAACCTATATACTAGACCTATTTTTAATGTTTTTTCACCAATTTCATATTTCACATTATTATATTATATTATATTCCAATCAAAAAATATTATCGCCATGGTTGCCTGAAAGATATCGTGATCAATAAGTCCGCCAATTGACGAAATTTGCCGAAACCCTTTCTATCAATATTTTTTATCTGCATTTATTTATTTATTCTTTATCTGTAAAATATATACAACTTTAGTATAGGTATGTGTACTTTAAAAAAAAATTGGCCAAGAATTAAGAATAAAAATTAAATCATGACCATGTACTTAAATAACATTATATAAGTGGTCACAATCATAAAGAAATTGTAGTTTTCTTCAGCTAATAAGGACAAGTACTAATCGCGGCTTGCAGTTTTGCTCATTCTCAATGTTGCCAGTATCATGTTTAATTTTTTGACACAGCCTAACAAACATATTATTAAATCACTAACATTACTGTTCTATAATATTAGCACACAAAACTAATCACAATGTCAGCCATAGACATACGAATCGTGACCTATATCAAGGAACCATGGACAAAAAAAAATAAAAAATTCGCGCCACACCGCTGAAGTACCGTAACAACATTCGAAATTCGAATTGCGCAATGGAACGCATCTGGGTTCAACGAACGCATTCGGCTATCTCCCGTTACAGCACGTGAGCGGTTTTACTTTTAAATTCGCAATTTAGTACCGCTATCGGATAATAGATGGCGCTGTCACGTTTTGACGCGCGCGTGCTTCGCCTTTACAACCGTGTAACACGAGAATTGGGAAGAATAATAACGTAGCGGTATTTTCAATTACTTGAAGACGCTTTTAAAAATAAATAAAAATAAAATTTGCAACTTCAACGGAAATTTTGCAAGTACTTAGTGTATTTTGAAAGCTTTAACGCTTCTTTAGTTATTATCGATTTTAATATAATTAATAATGTAAAATACATTTTAAGTAAGCCGACCTTTATTTATACAACGGAATCTTACGGAAATATATTATTAAAATATTTTGAACTTAAAACTACATCAACTTACATTCTTCATACGTAATAATATCACTTGTTATTTCGTATTGCTATAAAAATAAAAACATTAATAACACATTTCAAAAAGCATTACAATATTTTACTGGCAACATTGCGACGCGTACTAAAAAGTAGGTCTAAAACGGAACCTAGGGCTAAGCACTAGGTTGACCTTGAATCGCGTCACATACCTAGGTCTAGCACGTACTGTCTGTCTGTCTGACCCGGCCCTCTAGCGGGGGACTTCGGAACTTTCACATGACTTTAATTTACGTCTATACTAATATATAAAGCTGAAGAGTTTGTTTGAACGCGCTAATATCAGGAACTACTGGTTCGAATTGAAAAATTTTTTATTGAATAGACAATTTATCAAGAAAGGCATTAGGCTACATAACATCACGCTGCGACTAATAGGAGCGAAGAAATAATGGAAAAACAAATCAACGGGGACGAAGTCGCGAGCAATAGCTAGTATATGAGATAAGTAACTAGCGACCAACCCTGGCTTCGCTCGCATATATTATGATGTAAGCTATCCTATATTTTAAGTTGGATCAAACTGCACGTGGTGTGCAAATTTAATCTAAAATCGGTTCAGTAGTTTAGGAGACAATAGTGGACTAACAACGTGACACGTAATTTATATATTAAGACTAGCGACCAACCCCGGCTTCCCACGCATATTATACACATAAACTGTTTTCTTTAATCACTCTATCTTAAAAAAACTGCATCAGAAAACGTTGCGTAGTTATAAAGATTTAAGCATACATACTGATATAGGGACAGAGAAAGCGACTTTGTTTTATACTATGTAGTAGAATATTTATTATTTAATATATCACTTAAGATACAACGGGTTGAAAAGTTGGTTAGCGACCTCCACACTATCCGTGTTCCCATAATTGGTGGAATTATAGGTCTTTAGCACTGAACGAAACCTGCGCAGATGTCAAAAATAAGGTATCGAGGGGACGGCTACGGCTTTTGTCTTCAATATAATCATTTAATGTATCCTCCTGTTTAATTAGACATTTTTTAACAAAGCTTCTAAACTTGGAATGAAACCTCTTAGATAATCACAAAGTTATATGAATGTTAAAAAAGTAAAAACGCCTAGCGAATGCGTTGCCGCTTCTTAAAATTCTTTCACTGGAAGTACAATTTAGATAAAAAAATAACATCGAAATTCATGAATTTAATATTGATAACAATCACCCTTCGAATCGAACAAAAGAAAAGGCTCAGTCGATTTCGACCACAAAATGAATTTTCAGAGGATTATTTTTTAATGAATATACTAATTACGTACCGCAGTTTTGCTCGCGTTATTGTAACTCTTTGGTGAGAATTCCAGTCAGTAAAATGACGTTCAGTTGCCAAGTCTAGTAGAACACTTAGGTTTTAGTCCCAAATAAATAGAGATGTGGTAGAATCATTTTTTTTTTAAGGATAAATAAACACCTCTCCCGGATCATAGTCCGGGATCATTTTCCACATATATATTACTCCAATCAATCATATTTTGTTTACTTATTATATACTAGCTGTGCCCGCGACTTCGCCCGCGTAGTAAAGTGACTTTGGGCAGCATTTTTGAAAATGCCTAACCCGCGCCAACAGACGTTCAGCGAGTTCAACGTGGTCCTTTAAATTGCCATAACTTTTTTATTTATCAACCGATTATCATGAATCAAACACTAAATGTTAAGTGAAGCTTCCCACAATATATAATTGAAACCCCATCTAGATAGGATAAGCCGTATCTGAGATTAGCGTGCACAAACAAGCAGAAAAACAGACAAAAATTCCGAAAATCATTGTTTTGGGTTCTATTGCGTTAATAAAGGTCTCCTATAATATTTTTTCTCATATCTCTTCCATGTACAGACAGCGACTCGTTACGTTTTTATTATATGTATAGATAGATTATAGTAGGATAAACACTATACCTTTATCTATTGCTATTTTATTTTCTTCCATTATATGTTAATGTAATGAACTATTTTTAATGGAATTTTCGTGGTGGTAGGGCCAATACCGTGAGATTGAATAGGGCTGACTCGCCCGGGATGTAACCTTCACAATGAAAACCCGCGCCAAGTACACTACACTGTGCTCCGGTCTGAAGGGCACTGTAGCCAGCGATATTACTGGGCTAATGAGTCTTAACATCTTATGACTCAAAGTGGGGAGCGTCGGTGAAGTGCACCCCTGTCCGGAGTTTGGCTTCAGAGCAAAGTTCCGGGTAGCACTGCATTGGTTATGGGCTGGCGATGCTCTCACCATCAGGAGTGCGTCGAGCTCGTTTCCCAACTTCATCATATAAAAAAAGGCGACTCATCAGAGATCAGGAACACTGGAGCATATTTCCCTTCCTGCCCTCATACCCTTATGTAACAACCCTTTTTTTCCCTATTCTAAAGGTTGTGAGTCACTCAATTTGCGACGGTAAACCTTCTACTCAAATGCCCACCGTAACCTAGAAAAAAAATTAAAAAACCTCTTTGTCACTAAGCTACGGAATGCCGGCAAATGCAGTCCAATTTAACAATCAAACAATTCAAGATATATCTCCTAATCTAAGGAATGTGGAGCGTCTGACGCCTACCTGTCTACAAATTATAGATAATAAGTACAAATAAGTATCCCATCTAGTCCACACTAGTCTTAAGAATTTGTACAAGCCTTTAACCGACTTCATAAAATTAGGAGGTTTATCAATATTTGTATTTTATATTATATAAATAAATAATAAATAAAGTAGATATTTTTTTCTTAGTTTTTTTTTTAGGTTACACTTATAAAAAAACTTAATAGTATCACCACTGTGTCGGTCGAAGTGGGCGGTGTTAGGTTTTTTTTTCGTTACAGAATTTCTGGATTCAATAGCTTAATAATTTCGATGTTTCACAACTACCAGGCGTCCTACAGCTGACAGTTTTTTTAGTATTTGTCATTATAGCGTCAATGTAAATAAAAAATATCTTATTTCAACTGTCCCATCTAACACGGGGTTTGAGATATAGCCTGGTGAGAGACAGTCAGACAGACGAGCTGTGAGGTCTTGCATTAGTACAATTTTTACTCTTCGGATACGGAGAGAACGCGTAGCGACCGCTACTAATGCGCCGAGTCCTGAATCGCGCTTATGATATTTGTTCGAGACTAGTATATATACAACTTCTCGACATCGAACCATCGGGTCGTAATGGCCAGTCAGTCAGTGGTTCGACTGGTCGAGGATCCTCCCTTTGGTTCAGAGGAAGGTTAATCCTCCTTCCTCTTCAAGCGTACATCTTTCTAAAAGGCCGGCCCCACTCCTGAGCTGTCAAGCTCCGCAAATGTTCAAGGGCGATGACCACTTTCCATCAGGTGGCTCGCCTGCTCGTTTGCCCCTTATGTTATAAAAAAATGGAACCATACAAACTATAGAAGAACTTATAGTTTCTTTTATAAAAATAAAAAGACATGAAAGCGTTAACAAAAATAGTGCTAAGTGTAGGTTTTGAATGTTTGAATAAAAAATAATCACCGAAATACGAACTGAATTCTACACTATGCTGAAAATTGCTTAATTAGCCTAAAAGCATCTTCTAAGTTTAAGTTATAAGCGTTGCGGGTGTAACGTAAATATTATAACTTGTTTATTTATTCATAACTTAGATATAACTGTACCATACCAATATTGTACTGTCAATCATAAAAGTTGGTTACCATATTCTACATTTTATAATATCTAGAAATTAATGAAAATGTGTTGATTTCTTATTCTAACGTTAAACAAATTGTATGAATGTCTGAGTGTTTGTTATTCTTTTACGCAAAAAAATACTTTCAATTTGGCATTATAGATAGCTTAGACTCTTGATTAACATATTGAATAGTTAGCTGCTGCCCGCGACTCCGTCCGCGACTTTCATATAAACTTTGACCCCCCCTTATAACCCTTTTTTTTTCAGTTAAAAAGTAGCTTATATGAACTTTCTCAGGCTCTAGACCATCTGTGTACCAAATTTCGTTCTAATCGGTTCAGTAGTTTTAGCGTGATGGAAAGACAGACAGACAGACAGAGTTACTTTCGCATTTGTAATATTAGTATGGATTGTTATACCGGTATTACCGTAACATAAACTATATTATGTGAAAACTAATTACTTAACTAATTAATAAAAACATATTATTAAAAGCTTATAACTTGTACCATACGTTGTTTATTGGCAAGTAACGGGGAAAGTTGATAATGGCGTGGGAACAAAACAAATTACAAGCGAAACAGCCAAGCGCGATCTCCTGTTCGTATGTTCTTTGCTGTGTACACACGTAACTGCTGAGTCGAGTTTTAATGTTACTTTCAGTTAAACAGTTTCTTATAACAATAACACTTTGTAAGGGCGATGTATATAGTTCTAAGGAACTGTGTACATTATGCAATAATAATAAATAATAATAATAATAATAAAAGCCTTTTTATTTCACCTCGTTAATTTATACATTGCAAATGTGTGTGTATTGTTAGTTAAAAAAAATTTATAAGGCATAATGTTAAAAATCCTTTTTTTATATAGCCTATGACACTCAGCAATAATGTGACTTTCTATTGGTGAAAGAATTTTTGAAATCGGTTCAGTAGATCCCGAGATTACCCCTTACAGTTTAACAAACACACAATTGACTTCTTTATCTTCTATCTATTTATATAAAAGGAGAAACTGACTGACTGACTGACATATCAACGCACAGCCTAAACGGCTCAACTTGAAATTTGGAAGGGACGTAGCTTAGGTACTCTAGAGGTGCACTAAGAAAGGAATTCCCGAAATTCCCTTGGGCACGGGAATTAGGGGGAAAATCCTTTTGTATGAAAAATCCAAAACGCTTAAGTTAGAAGCTTGAAATTTGGCGTGCAGGTACCTTAGTAAACTTAAAGCTTAGTTGCAACAGGATATTGCAAAATTATTACGGAAGTTAGCGAGGGTCAAAGTTTATATGAAAATCCACGCGGACAGAGCCGCGGGCAACAGCTAGTATATTATACATTAGTATAGATTTCTGCGAGTCTCCTACTTTTTTTCTTCTTAACTCTTGAACCGGTGAAATTCAGGTGAAAATTGGCAATCAAGAGTATCCTGTGGAAGATGAACTGCTTTTCTATAAACTGGTTAGTATTCATATTTATTTCGACATAATAGTAATACCTACAAAACTATCAAACAATTAACAAGCAAAGAAAAGTATTGGTATGTACTATGTAAGCTAGTTACAGGCATGTACAAAAATCTCTTTGAACATACTATGACATGTTAAGGTAGTTCTACAATTTTTTAATTATGATATAAAAGGAAAATTAAAAAGGCATAAAACAAGAGAAAACTTCTTAACATCAATTAAAAACAAAGATAATTTTCAGCTTGTTTTTCAGACCTGGACTTGTCGAAAAAAATGTCGATGCTCTCAATTAATGTTAAAAATAATAATAACTCTTGATAAAGAGTATAAATTATATTATAATCAAAAAGATATCTATTCAAAGTCAAAATCGATGTCAAATGACCATTCAACTAGGTTACATATAACACTTGAATCGTTATGGTATTACAAAAGAATCATTCAGCACCGGTTTGGAAGGCAGCTTCTAGAGAGAAGAACCGGCAAGAAACTCTGATAGTATAACTTAAGTTGCTATACATAACAATACAACTATTACAATATTCTGATTGGGTACCTACATAAAAAGGTATGGTTTAGGAACACCAGTTTTTTCTTTATGAGCAGGAGACAATAATTCATTTTATTTTAATAGGATTTTATTAGGTTTCGCAAAATACGAATTACGTCTTTATTTAAAAAAAATATCATTTTTATTTTTCATTTTTTTTATAATATGAACTTATAACAAGCATGTTACTACATTGTTACTTGTATACTAGTATGTAACACATTTCACAGGCACGAAAAAGACCAAGAAAGCTCTCATCCGATAGGTCGCATCAAGTTCAGTGTAAAATTATTTAAAAACATTAAGAATGTAAGACAGAGAGAGAAATGTAGGAGAGAGAGAGAGAGATAGCAAGAGTGTTGTGTGTCGACAAATGCGGCCCATCACCACGCGACACTGACGAACGGCGATAATTACACTTAAAAATTGCGACTGCCCCGTACACTGCAGGCCATGAGCGGTCTTTTGTACCCCAACAGGTATTTTCATGGAGATTGATGATTAAACTAAAAACAGAATATATAAACAAGCTTTGTTGAATTGGGATAGATACCTTTGACAGGAAAAAAATAAAAAACCTTTAAAATTGCGACTATATTGTACAACGTAGGCTATGAACGGTCTTTTCTGCCCTACGGGTATTTAGATGGAGGTAGAAGACTTAAATAAATATCTGAACCAGGTTTTTTGTATTGGTATATAATTAATAGGTAGAATTTTCATAGAACAAAGTAAAAAGATTACACCTTAAAATTGTGACAACACTTAACATGTCGGGCCATGTCGGTCTTTTCTACCCCACAGGAAACCTGAAAGACACCAGACTTATCTAACAAATAAAAAAAGGGAAAAAGGTTTGTATTGGGAAGGATAGGTAGATTTTGTTTGACATGATTATGACGAAATAAAAATTGCGTCTATATTTTGCACTGCAGGCTGTAGGCGGTATTTTCCACCCCGCAGGTATTCGAATAGATTTTTTTTTAAATAAAAAACAACAGTTTGACCTAATGCCTTCTTTATTTACGTAGGCGTCTACTTTTCTATAGAACTTCAATTAAATACAAAGAAAATATAAGAATTCTTTTATCGACAAAGGTATTTGAATTATATAATAGTTGGAGTATCGAATTTGTTTGTTATTCTTGTATATTGTATACAAGAGCTATACTTAATAATATAATCAAATACAATAAGTCAATTATTAAATTAACAATCTTGAAAGCGACTTTCTAATAAAAGCTGTATTACTTAGTAAAAACCTCAACTGTTTTTAAACACATCCTCAAACATAAAAATCATATTCACTTTCAATATAAACTCATTTATAGTAACCGTCAATTACCTTTAGCGGTGAACGAAACTTGCACAGAAGTCAAAAATAAGGTATCGAGGTAGCGGTGCGGCGCGCGGGGCGCGTGATCGTCGGGTGCGCGAGCGTTGATTGGTTGTCCCAGTCGTGATGTCTTTCTCGCACAAATACGAGCGCGATTCTACCGATGCGCAGCTATTCTCGTCCAGCGCTAAACATAAATGACGCGACCTTCACAAAATTAACAGTTTCTCGCCAGTGAATGGATTTACAACACACTGGCTCGACCCAGCCCCGGTTACCTTATTAATTGATATTATACAATTATTACAACTCGCTTAATTTGGTACAGTATAATTTTTTTTTTATTATTACAGTGACTTACGTACAACTTAGATCACTTACTTAATGTTTAAGTTACCTAAGTTTACTTTAATTTTGAAATAAGTCTTAATTCCATTATATAGTACACATAAAAGTAAGAAAATATTGTTTTAAATTTTTAGAGTTATGTTCATCAAGCAAAGTGTTTACATTAGAATGTTTTGTTAATTATTTAATGTAATACATTATGTATATGTATCTGAAATAAACGTTTTTTTTTATTTTTATTATTTTATATTATTTATGTAATAAAGTTTGTTAATCTTACGAACAATTTTGTAGTTATAAATTTTGACTCAAAATTTTTAATTTTACTTTAAACGAGTTTAAAATAAATTTTAGCGTAAATACGAGATATTTAAAACGTTAATGGCCCCGATTTCTGTGTCAGTCGATATCCCAATATCGCATGCTACTTGCAACTTGAGCAACTTATGTTTCGAAACTAAGTAGTGCACGGCTTATATAAGGGATATTTTTTATTCACTTATTTATAAATAAGTTGGTAATGATTATTTTAAATAGATTTTAGATTCTTATACTTTGTATGAAATAAAAAATATATAGTAGTAGTTTTATATACATGAAGTAGGTTTATTTTAAGTGTCATAGCTTTGATTAATTTTGTGTTCATATTAGTTCGATTCTCATACTTAAATGATTGATTAAATCTCTACTGAAATTATGCAGCTAGCCTGTTGGTACCTACTCGTATATAATTGTAGTTACTTAACGAATAAACATATTTTAAATTTATTCCATAAAATTTCTCTAGAAAGGCAGATTATCCGTAGTCAAAGGATATAGTTGTGACGTGGTCACGAAAAAACTTAAGATTGACTTAAGAAGACCCTTAAGCGGAATAAGACATTAGACAGATCAAATACCTTTTTAAGTTAGTACAACTGGGTGCGAGGCTTTCACAAGTTTTGTTATAGATGATAATATAATTTCAATAAGTATTAAAACACCTTTTAAAATGTGTTTTTCGTAGCATTATAATTGTGTTATTTAGATTTAAATTTTTGATTTTAAGACAGCATATTAGTGGCTTCTTTATAAATAAGAATCGGTTAGTTGCATTGGACTTTGTATGAATAAAGCTAATTGACATAATAAAGTCAATCTTACACCACTGACACGATATTGGCACACGGCTATGTGTAAGAGATCCGTCTAGGCCAAGATCAGAACATCTCAAACAATAAACGAGTTTGAGACCCAACAAGCAATGCTTTACTGTGTCAATGTCAGACAATCTCACACTTTTCGTAAGAAAAATAGAATGTGTTAGTTTTGTATTGAAAATTTGTGTTTAATTTTATACGACCGCTTGGCGCAGTGGTAGCACAACTGCTTTCTGCGCGAAGGGTCGTGGGTTCGATCCCCACACCGGAAAAATATATTTGTAATTTACATCTGTTTTTTTCTGAGGTCTGGGTGTTGCTATGTATTGTATGTACAAAAAAAGTATGTATATGTAATTTCTTCCGTTATCTAGTTGCCATAACACAAGCTTCTGCTTAGCTTGGAACTACATGACGCCGCGCTGTGTATAAATGTCCTGAAAATATAAATTATTTAATATTTATTTATTCATTTATACGGGACTTAAAAGACTTATGTCTGGAAACATAAACCCTATTTCCCATGACCATAGAGTAATATATAAAACTTGATTTTCAGGCTTTTAATGAGTTCTTTGATGTTTTACATTTAGCAGCTATTATCCGGCCAGAATATCTAAGCGTTGTATACGTCGCCCGCAGTAACGGGGTAACAATGACTGCTAACAGAAATCCGTTCAAAATACATTGCTAGCATTTTTAATTTTATTGTTTAATGAATATATTGAGTTATATATAAGATTATTATACCTGTATTGTATTATAAAGAAGCTTTTTTGACGAGCTTTCAAAAGACATAAGGAACATAATACCAAGGCTAATTAAATAAATAATAAGAGCGTCGATGTAGTGCACCCCTGCCCGGAGTTGGACTTTATAGTAAATTTCCGGTTAGCACTGCATCGGCTATGGGCTGGCGTTTCTCTTACCATCAGGAGTGCGTCCAGCTCGTCTCCCCTCTTCATATTATAAAAAAAAATTGAACAATAGCCGGTTCGCAATATATAATCTATGTGTAATCGCTTGCAAAATGTCATCGACTGTCCAAACTAGAAACCTTGACATGTTACATCATGCCAAGGTGAAGAGCGGTTATGTAAAGCGGTTACGTAACGCGGTTAAGTATCGTAACGGTTACGATTCGCGAGAGCAGAGGCTTTTTGTAACATGCATGTGGCTGGTAAGGAGATGGGTTAGCTGCATACGTCAATTACGAGCGTGATTCTACCGATGCGCAGCTACTCTCGTCCAGCGCTAAACATTCGTGACGCGACCTATAAAATATAATATATATAACGACCTATAAAATATAATATATATAATAGTACACCAGTTTAGATTTTAATATAATTGATTGATGATACCTATAACATTAATTAATTTATTAAAAAAAATTATGTAACCTAAATAGTCGCTAAGCCAAGCGTGGGTACAGAAGAGTATAAAACACGAGCGCGCATTATGCCGCTTTCAACACATTTCATACAAAGATGACATCAAAAATCCTTGGATATAATTATCGCGCCGTATATTGTTGTATGAATATGCTTTCGTAAGTCGTTTCCTAACAGTAATCAGAGGCTTTATCTGTGATGTAAGCTATATGAGTCAAGGCTTTCGGTATTGATGATATAAGCTTATTACCTGAAAGGATGTACCTTAAAGTTAGGTAATTATAGTCGTGATGTAAATCTACTGATTTATATAAGTTTGATTGTAAATGATGTTATTATTGTCTGATTATAAAAGTTCAGTAACCGAAATATACTAGACTGACCCGTGCCCACTTCGTTGGGCATAATGTTAATAATCCTTTTCGTTTTTTTATAAAGCCTATGACACTCAGAAATAATGTGGCTT
>DWAJ01001631.1:0-21264 GCA_018238005.1 Eurema mandarina | reverse complement strand
GCCGCGCCGGTGTCCGCTACCCGCCGCTGCCCACCAGAAACTTTAATTTTTGCGACAAATGTCCCACTGTAAAAGGACAGCGCTGCACCAACGAACTTCGCAAAATTCTCCCAATACCTATCGACGTTCTCTATCTCCACAATTGATATTTAAAGAAAGGACTCGCCACAAGTTAAAATTAAGTGTCACAGTTTCAAAATTGTTACGTAGCAGACGCTCGTTGGCGACCAACGCTTTGCAATTTCAACGTTATTATGATTTCTTTGTCGAAATGTCGAATTCGACTGGCGTTTAAAATCCATCGCTTCTTGAATTCATCGAACGAAAATAAAAATTATAAGTGTTAAAGTTCCAGCACGCAATTAAACCGCATTTTACTGCTACAATCCTTGAAATAAAGGACTTTCAAAGAGTGTCTTTTTTGTTCGGATTCCTTTATTTCTTGCGGTACACTCGTTGCACTGAAAATAATGTAGCCACTGTAATAGAGCTACCTGGAATTACACAATTGCACACGATGTCTATAACTGCGGTTTTCTCAAAAGAATTTTTCAAAGAGCTACACTATTATTGTCATGGCGGCAGCTATGAATTATATTATACGCGAGTATAGCTTCATTTCTTCTGCAACATTCTAATTTACTAAAATTGTTTAACTATAAACTGAACATTACAAAATAAAGGAAACTATTCCATAGTCAAATGGATTTCATTCTTTGTGTTTATCTGTTAGTTATACGTTATTGGTTTTTTAATCACATTAATAGACACATAAATATACTAAATAAATTAAATAAATATTTTAAGAGTGTTATTTTAGGTATTTTAGGTAATTGTATAATATATTAACGTCCTGTTCTTCGTCATAACATGAATATACACAATTGTTCACCTGTAGGTACCGACTTTGTAGAAAACATTTCAGAAAGAAATAATGAATTGCATGTGACATAACTTATTTAACGCAATACAATAGACTTTACACAAAATTATTTAAACTAGTCTTACTTATTCGTAAATATTCGAAACTTTGTGAATTTCCGCAATACGTGGAAGCTAAATGAACACGGGATGAAAGTAAAAATCCTGTCAAATTCTAAAAATAAAACGTAAGTTATTTTACTTCACAGCAGCGGGTATACGCTAGCCACCTGCTCAAAATGAACGGGGTGTTGTCGAAGTCGACACATTTGTAGCTGTGACAAAACGCAGTATTTTGCAGAGGACGCTACGTGAATAGAAAATGATTCGCGGCTTACCGCGCGACTGCTATAAAGACGCCGCGCTGGAGCGTAAGATTTTAATGCTTTATCGACTTTATTATATACTAGCTGCATCCCGCGGTTTTACTTGCATGTAGTATACACAAAAACCTTCCTTTTGAATCACTCTATCTGATAAAAAAGGCGCATAATGTCTGTTGCGTAGCTTTAAAGATTTAAGCATACATAAAAATAGAAAAAAGGGTTCTTTTTACTATGTAATGATAATGATAAAGATAAAAATTAAATATAGTACTATCGTCGTATTAAATGAGAACGCATATTGGTTTAGTCGTAGAATACGAATTATTTATATTTGAGGGTGTTATTTTTAGTTTTAAAACGTAAAACTTGGTGTACCCGATCCAGCCCTATTATTATTATCATTTAGAAAATAAATGCCTATTCTATTACTAATGGAAATAAAAATAATGTGATTTGCCTAACTTTATTTCAGAGTTTAAAACGTATAAATAGTTATTTGATTAATTGTTTATTCTAGTATTAAATATTTGAAGCTCAATAGATTTAAAGCAATTAAAGATGGCGGAAGAGGTCACGGTAGCCAATGTGACGGCTAACTTGGCACCTGTGGTTGGCCCAACGGATGCCAACTACCTTTGCGGCTTGCTTCGCTGTTTCGCTAAGCCGGAGCCTGGAGTTTCAGTGTTGCCATTTAGGAGCTTAAAGAAGGATGAGGTTTTATTATTAAACTACTAGTTTTTACTTTTTTAGCCATTGACGGATACGTTAATGTTTGTGGTTATGGATGTTCGGATAAAGTGTTTTGCGGTTAATTTTTAATTAAATATAAAACCGCTCATTATTCTTTATTTAAATGCGATTCGAAATTCAAAAGCGAAACTAACTATACATAATTGTAACGTAGGTGTATTCCGTCTAAAATGTTACGATTTTTTCAGTTGGTAACATTTGAACAATATTAAATGTCATACAGGCAGTATAATAAGCAACTATTATAAAATAAAAGTTTAATCTAATAATAACGCTATCAAAGGTTAAAAAATTCACCGCGACTAATGCAATTTATTTTGTTATCGAGCTCATTCGTCAGTTTCATTGTCACATAGTGGATTATTGTGAGCTATTTTTTCCCAGTTATCCATTCAACCATTACAGCTAGCAAAGAATTAACGAGGATGTTTTAAAAATATATTTAACTTTATTATGTTCATAATATTATTTTCAAAAATGTTAGGGTTCCTAAGCTAAAGTTCTTCTTTAAAATATCTGTAGCGATCATACAATCTTTCGTAGCTGATTCGTAGCTTGCACAAAGAGTCGCCACCGTAGCTAATGCTACGACAATATTATTAATAAGTTCATAGACATAAATAAACGTAATAAAGAGCATGAAAACATACTATAGCCATTCAAGAAGGTAATATCGAAAGTCGAGCGACTCGGCCAAATTACAGTCTTAAATACATACAAATGTCGCCACCAATAAATTCACAATCGACGATAATCTATGCAATTTGGCTCCCGGCACTCTTACATTAATATCCCTTGCCAAAAAATTATGCAGAGTCTCACAAGATTGTGTATAAAAATGGCGGTAATTATTTGCGGGTCTAATCCGCGGTTGAAACATCGCTAACATCGGGTTGTAGGATGGTTGTAGGGTGCTCGTGAGGCATTGTTGGTTGAACAAAGCGAAGGGCTCTCCGGCGCGTGACCTCGAGCCGCTGTTCGCGATTTTCTTTGTCGTATCACGTTTTTAGGACAGAATCGAGCGTGTTGGTTACATGACACTTGTCATCCTTACTCATCCTTGCAAACATAAATCCATATCGTAGCCGGAGTAACCGCGGCGTTTAGTTGTGACAAACATTGCTAGCTGGATCTGATAAGTGGTTTTTATACAGCTAAGAATAGCTTATATGTTTTGTTGGGAATAAGATAATTATGTAAAGAAGTGACAATGAATATTTCCGTTTTCATTTAAAAGATACGAGATGCTTAATGTCTTATAAATTTGCAATAGTTTTAATATACACGTTAAAAATGTAATTGAGGTAATATTGATCAAAATATTATGAAATTGAAATACAGAAAATGGACATAGAAAAAATATATATCGGCAGAAAACTCGATGAATCGGAGGTACATTAAGTTACAACTAGAGCCTTTTGCAACTCCGGTGAAACTCGAGACTTTTAATGTACAAGTTACGCTTGTAGATTTTTGATAACTTACAGCGGCATACCAAGTTAAAGATATTGCCGCTACAAAATTTCTCTTATTCCGTTGATTACGGCTTAGTCTGAATTATTACCAAGTAGTTATTACTTTATAACCCAGGATTAACTAAAAGCAAAAAACAATGTTTGTTTCAACATTAAATTATCGTATTTAAACAGAAATTAATAAACCAATGCTGATCAGAAGAATTTCGCTTTAACAAAATATATTTTAATGTTATTTTCACCATATAAGCATTTATAATTGCAGGTAGCAGTCATTGACATTATTATCACAGTTATCAGAGCGTTGGTTAAGAAATCATAATTTAAATGATTCTTGGAATAACTATATACACGTTCGTTCCCAACTTCCCGTTGATTATGACTTCCTGGTACCTACATTTAATTACGGACTTTCACGGTTCATTAGGTACATCTGACAATAATGAAAGCGCTCCGCAACACTACAAAATATAAAACGAACTGACGCATTTGTATGAATGTTGTGTAACATGTTAAATTATCTAGCTAGAGATAAACAGCGCAGGAACAAACACATAGTTTGCACACCCGCGGCCTCTCGACGCCTCTAGCACCTCTCAGACTTACCTACTGCAAATTCCGCTCGACTTCTTTTAGCGAAATAGAAAAGAAAATGGTGACACAATATTCTCTCTAAAAATTCTACGCCTTCATTTTATAGTGAAAAGAATATTCACGTAGACTTTTAATGTGGCTCAGATTTTTCAATGTCACCCGCATAAAGTGATAAAAATGTTATAAAATAAACACTCGGCTATATTTTTATAAGAAAACATTTTTCTGTTACATTTTTTATATAATCACCGCTAAATAGGGAACACGCAAACGCAATAAGTATTTAGTATACGACGAGGAAGTTGTGTTTTAATTTTTTATGATGTCGAGGTTCACTCGTAGGAAGGAAGCAATAATAGATATATTTCAAAGCGATGTCGCGACAAAGCGCTAACGCTAAATAAATTATGAGAAGATATTAATCCATCCCCTCAACAAGAGTGCAGCTATATGCAGCGAAGTTTAAACTGCCGTCTAGTCGGACAAAGAATCTTAATTATTTTAAGCCGTACAAGGTCTGTTGTAATTTGTAGTTTAGTCGCAGCGCATTTATTTTATTGTATCATCAGCGAGCGCGGGATTAACCGACGGCGGGTATTATTTCACAGATTTTCACGGCGTCTGCACATCTCGAGAGGGTCGTAACAATCGTCTATCTTCAAGTCATTCTTTTTTAAGTGTCCTCCATCGGAATTAACTTATTCTCTCCGTTGACGCTTTGTTTTGTAAACTCGAACATAAAAGAGAGATTCTCAGTAAGTATTGTAATTGAAATGCTTCGGATTACTGACGATTGACTTTCCGACTGATGTACCAACTCAAATAAAACATTATTTTATCAGCGTTTCGTTTAAAATAAAAGACTGCGATTTAATACGCAAGTTATTCCTAGAAAAGTCTTCAGCAAAAACATGATACACTAAATTTATTTTACTTTGACGTGAAAGCGGCGGAGAGATTTTTATTTAATTATGTCTTGACAAAATTGACCTAGATTATGTCTTAATATTTTCCTTAATAATCACTTACCTATTATTTAATTATAAATAGACACATTAACATTTAAAACAGATTTAAGTTATAGCCAAAATTGTATAAAACTGTTTAACAATGCTCGAAACGTAATTCATTTGTCGATAAAAGTCATAAATTGTGTAGTGCAAAAGATGGCTAAAGACCGCCCAAAGGTTCGATTCGATGCAAAGCGATAAAGCGTGTGAAAGATTCATCATAGCCCTCTGGGGACCGATTCCTCTTCCAAGTTGTTGCCGACCTTCCGCCCTCCGCTGCGCCCCTTATATCATATTTTTCAAAATTTTCCACCAACTTAGCGGAGCATTTCTAAAGCGCCAAACATAGGTTAAAGATGGCAATATTGATATCAGTTGTCGATGCTGATCCATTTGAAAAATAGATTATGAAAAGTCCGATCTTGACACAAAAAATCTAAAATTTAAAGTACTATAAATCTTATATCTTTCATGTATATAATGTTAATAGTATATTATAAACTTGTTTTTAAATTTGAAAAATTGTGAATGACATTCTAAATTAACATAAGACCTTGAATTTTCACATAAAATTTTATGATATACATAACAATATTCTTTTAGTTCAAAGGTAACCTAACCTAACCATTTAAAGTGTATAAAAACGCATACATTTTTCCGTAATCTTTGACGGGCCCGACTAGTACAATTATATCACAGTGCATACTTGTACACATTTACACCAGAGTGGCATTTAAGTCATTGAAACGTTCATAAAAAGAGCAAATATTAACTGCAATTATCCTCCTTTTATACTTGCTCCTGAAGTTGACATAAACGCCTACGTATTTACCAAATGGCAAATAACTGACATATTTATGAGGAACAATATAAAATTTTAAAAGCTCTAGGAAAAAATGTGATGTGAGATCGAAACACCCACACAATTCGTGAGAGTATTAATCCCAAAAGCATTATAAAGAAGGTTTTATTTAAGTTTTTGAATAGTTCAATTTTTTGTTTTTAAAGTAGGAACTAAACTAAAATATTTAAAATGGTATTTCAAAAATTATAAGTACCTATATACATTTAGGACACTTGGTATTCATAAGACTTACGGCTAACTCTCAAACAATATTATAAATATTAAATATACATTTAAGAATTGTTTTGTAACGAATGAATGTATATAGTAATAATTAATTCAGAATTTAGGGTAAAATATATAATAAATATAGAATAATACCTAGAACAGTATTATGTACGTTCATCCGGCTGCATATGCATACTGCATTTCATTAAACTCGATCCAATATCTGGATTAGGAAACACTACACGCAATGGCCGAAATAATGTATTTTACGAAGTTTTTTTTGTATAAAACTAACATAACATATGTGATTATAATATAAATATACTATAATAAATCTATTTCTGACTGTTTATTTTACAAGGATATTACAAAGTCTACTAATTATCTTTCTAATGAGTATTTAATAGCTAGTTTAAGTAAAATATGGAAATTTAAGCTAGTTGTAGAATTTTCACTTATTATATTATAACCATTTGACCCCGTAATAGAGGCGTTATTATTGAATTTAGTATATTTTTTACAAGACTTAATAGGTATGTATTCATATTGTATAACAATAATCTAGCTTTTAATACAAATACCATTATTTTAGTAAATACTTAAATTAAATAGTTACAAAACTGTAAAAGGCTAGCTGGCCGCGTCCAAATCCTCCCAAATATAAAAATACAGCACCGAAAGTCGCAGCTAGGGTATTCTTTAAAATCTTTCTATTTTCCGAAATAATCCAGTAAAGCGATTTAGTTACGACGTTATTGCAATAAAACAAGTAAATGTCGGGCACCTATGCGGACGGGTGGGAATTCTGGCAGGTACTTAATAGTGTCAGCTAGAGCTTAAATCCGACGAATGACCGGCGGCGATAAGAGCGAAAATAGTTGATTTTAGTTTTTTCACTAAAATCCACTGTCAAACAGACGCGTGTTTTTATTTGATTCGTAAATTCAGGTGCGATGGAAAATAGCTCTGATTTCTGGGCTTACTTTGCATAAATGTTGACGCTTTGAACGGTAAACCTATTCCGAACTCGACTGGTTGTATTGGGAGCGTGAGCACATATAGAACAAACATTTGCCATAGAAATTATAATATGTCACAATTTCCTATTCGATTTAGTAAAACTATCGCCTAACTCATCCATAAAAATTGTTGCTATTTTAAAAGACGCGAATATATTTTTAACTCGAAAATATGAAGAAGGTATTTCAATATACAAAACTAATAACAGCAAGAGCCAGCTGAATTTAGCTACACCTGAAATTATTGTACAAGCGGAGGTAAATTGAGAAATCCGTTTGGCTCTCGATAGTTGAGCTTTTGCCGTAAACAGTGGCAACTGCAAGCCAGTCAAATTGGCCCGACTACTTGATTATAATTAACTGGCAACCCTGGCAAGTTATAGCCACCAGACATTCGCTGCCGACTAAGGATCATCATATGAATTTAGGGCGAATTCAACGTTCTCGGTTAGGGTTGAACTAAATTGAGTGCTTGCTACGTATGCTCATAAACTCGGTTTGGCATTTGACAACATTGTCGCCGTGCATCAATGCGTTTTGATTAACGCATCATAGGCAAATGTTATACTTAGGTACAGTTCTTGAGAGAACATGTTAATATAATTTCCACAAATTCCTACAGTATACCTGTAACAATGTATTATCATTAACCACATTCAATATTCCTATAATACCACTTAATATCTATTGTATATAAAAAATGATACAATATGATCATTATTATGAAATTCATTAATCGATATACATGAATAATGAATGTATGAATAAATTCGTTCAGCCCTGCACAAGATGGTACGGCGCCCAGCAGTGAACGCTAATTCAGGAAATCTAACGTAATCCTATACCAAATACGTACGTGCTAGCCGGCAGTAAATAATCAAATCAGTGTGATTTATTACATGTGCGGTATGCTTATTAAATGGGCCATCGGGACGTTTGATTGTGCGATCTTGTGGCCTAATCAGATACATTGTATAACGCTTACCACTGCGGTCGGCGGCGTCTGCGAAACATGAATTATTACTTTAATCTATTTCAAGACTATTTACATTGTTTCGATTTGGCTAAATGATTTGTGCTCGTTTCGTATCGAAATGGGAGTTCAGTTTACGAAATATAGGTAGAAATTTCAAACATGATGATTGAAATCGAGTCAAAATTGGACACTACGTTTCATTTTTAATTTCGACATTTTAGAGACACTCCGAAGCGTTTTAAAAGTCTAGTAATTGAGGAAAGAGCCATTTCTAAGAAATTTCTTGTAAACGAGTTGCTTTGTATTTCCAGTGAAAAATGTCGTGTTTCTAAACTTTATTGTCTCCTACTAATATGATATCTCTCTTTCACAAAAAATAAAATTAAAAATATTTATAAAATTATGAAAAATATATTAATTATACGTTGTCTGAATTAGTTAAGGCCACCCATCTGGTGTAGCTTAAACTAAGTAATTGTACAAAATGAAAACTCATCGCAAAAGTGCTTAAAACAACTGCTGCATGCCACTACATGACCCACATCCAACTGAGGAGCGCACGACTAAATGAAACTAGATTACTCACAAAGTTGCTCGTATAAAATTAACTATGACATTTGCGTACAAGGATGAAATCAACTGAAAGTGTAGCAAAGGTGACAGGAAGTGGCGAGCACCCGAGCGCAGAGAACGTGCTGACTCAGCAACCGGCAACCTAACACGGACACTCGATCGGACCCTACTCGACATCTATACAGACAGAACTCGATGTTATCGAGATTCACTAGCTAGAAATCTGAATAGAAATCGATAGTCTTACTAGAAATTGATACCTAGCAAGATATTACTCGGAATTTTTGAGATTCACTAGATTGAAGTCAGAATAGAAATTGATAATCGCTAACAGTAGATACATAATAGACTTTTCAATTTGTTTATCTCTTCCATGTCGCATTAGATGGTTATTCATAATCAATTAATTTAGAATTAATATTTAAATGTATGAAACTGCATCTCATTACTGTAGGAATGCTATTAATGAACGATTTTAATATTAACCTAAATTACGTATAAAGTACTAGAATTCAATGTAGCATTCCCGAAGGAGACGACACTTTCCGTTGCTAATCTAGATCACTTCCAGCAATAATATTGATAGCTGACCTGGAATTTTTAAGTATTTATAAATTCAGGTGAACGCTCTAGCGTAGGACAATATTTTTTAATATTAATTATTCGTATAAGGTAGAGTTATGACAAACTTTGGAGAGGCCTACGCCGCAGACGCGATTACTGTAATGATTAGATGTAGGAAATGTGAAATGTAAAAATATGTTGTAAGCAGTGAAAGCTATTTTATTTTATTCGTATAAGGTAGAGAGCACAATGGTAGAGGAAGCGGTTGCAGCCGCGGGTCCGCGAGTAAGCGATTTCGTACAATACGCCCGACACAGCGCCACGACATAATTACGTATCTACAGCACCTACCAAATGCGAGCTGCTTAAATTTGAAGCGAACATCACTGGTCCGTATTAATTTAATTTCTATTGTTGTTGTACACGTAACCGGGTTTTAATTTTAACGAAACACACTGCCTTAGTTCAGAGTAAACATTGTTATGATAACAATCACTATTATTATAACAGCGCAAAGCATGAAAGGCTAATTCAATTTGCGTCTTTTGTGTGCTACGCGGAGGTTTAATATGCCATAATGAATTTAGACTTTAAGTGAACAAAAGTGGCCTTAAATGTTTATTAATTTAGTCGTTACGTTTTATCCTGCGCTGTAAAATTATATTTTAGTTCACGTCTCCTCAACTATCATCTAATCCGATTCGGATTTTATCTGATACCTTAAATGTAAAATGGCGAATAATTCGGGAAGAGGAGGCTACAAAAATACCCGTAAATCACTCGAAGCAACCGGTGAGCTCTTAAAAAAGACGTTAGTACGTACCCTTTTATGCTTAAGTCGAGCAGTGTATGCCCGACCGCATTAGACTACCAAAGCTGAACAATTTAATGACGATTGACTATTCATACCACATTCGAGCGGTTGACCGCTTTGGTACACTTGATTTAAAGTCTAATTATTCTGAGATCTCAGGCGTGGCGGACGGCAGTCGGGTTCGTAATGAGAGGGGGAATAGCAAAATGTTGCAATTGCATTTCTCCCGTCAGAAAAACAGCTTACACTGGCAAAAATAATTAAGAGCATTAGTAGAGTCTGGAATGGAGTGTCGCACAGTAAATAGTCTACTAAATACCCACCTACATTTATTGGCGCAGGGACTCGCAAAACCTAATAGCGGAAATAACTTTGTCTTTCACGGAATATATTTCGTCTTTGATTTACGTAATCACGATTACACCGGCTTATCGGCGGAATGAGCTTGTGACATTATCTGCACATTTTCCCCATAACCAATTAAGAACCGTATCTAGTTATACGCTTTAAAAAATATTGATACTTTACTGTTTTTGGAAACAACAGTACTTACTTAAAATCTTTTCATTTCAATAATTAAAAATACCTATGTTTTTCTACATTAATATTTATTCCTTTACTTCTTCGTTATTTATAAAAGAGCTACCTTTCTCGCTTCTCACTTAAACTAAAATGATTGCAGTTCTTGTATTAAAATTCAGACGATAAATGTTTGCAAATAACTAACACCGTCAACAACACATTACCAATACCGATACATAATTGAAGTCTGCGGTTATTAATTGGCCGTCTTAGTATGTCATCATACCATCAATCATGCTATTATTATATCGTGAAGCAAACTATTTTTCTTAAAAACTTTTGGTTCCTATTTAGAGGTGTAGTAGGCATTCCCTAAATGTATACATACTAGGACTTTGTCATTAATTTCTAACTTATATCGGTCCTCCTTAAGATTTCCATTTTTCGATATTCTATGTATTCATACAGTACCCACTAAGCGCTTTACTGTGCGTCAAAAATTATCGAAGTATTCAACATATACTAGGTACAAACAGTTGTATTTAATCTGGTACATCTCCATCGTATCAATAATATTCGGACGAGCAATCTCCAAAGCCCTGTAATACCATGTACACGTCTACACCCACACAAACCAACATCGATCGGCGTTGACATCCCGAACACGGCCGTACCTAGTACCTCTATCACTCACGATCGAGAAGAGCCTCACCCTCAGTTGACATGTCAATAGTAGTGAATCAGCTTTGAGTGCTGTTTAGAAATGCTAAAACCTCGCCGCCGACTCCGAATGCATCATTTGTTCCTGTCACCGGCCCACTTGACGACGGTCCAAAAAAAGACAATTCCAATTAAATTGAATCACTAGCCGTAAAATTGTTTACCTTCCCGAGATTTCTTTGCATAGTTTATAATGTACTTACGGCGACCTTTACGGTTGGCCGTCGAATTATTTATATTAGCTTTTACGTGTTTTTATTTAAGGGATCAGCCGCGTATAGTTCGGAATCAGTTATGGTGGAGGTACCAAAATTTTACTGGGGAATTTATTCATTTATTTTTAATTTTATATAAAAACGCATTAACACACAGCCACTATGGTTTAAGAACTGCTCATTAACCAGTAACTTTAACTGTTGCAAATTTGGATGGTTGATAATCAAACGCACAGGTAAATGCAATTTAGTAATGAAATTAAACTGCAATTCAATAAATATCCCGTCTAAGTTAAACCTTCTAAAAATAATGTATAAAGATTTCTAGATACGCAAAATTTCAAAAATCTAAAAGTAACGTTTCCTAATTCAATTACCAAACCGACATCAGCTCAAAAATTGTTTAGTGCCGTCATTTCAACATGTTACAACAAAAAACTACTATAGCAGAATCGAAGCGAACATTCCGCCCGCCTTGAAAAGTTTTCTTGCGAAATCCGTAGATCCGTAAATGCCGAAACGTCTTCAAACTGATGGCCCGCGCAATAACAATGTAACTGCAGCGCTGACCGTACTTTTTCACTTCCAACGCATCGGATCGACTTGGAAAGGTACAAAGTGAAGTTTTTTATTTCCCAAGCCAATTTATCAAGTGAAACAGACGTGTGTCTCGGCCATCCGGGTGAGCGCGACAATAGCGCTGCGCGGCCCAAATCCACCTCGTCAGCGTTCTCTTATAAATTACGATAGCATTTCAAGTAACAACGTCACATGAGTATTGGGAACATTTTGTGATCTATTCTTGATTTATTTGGTCATGTTATGTGTATTTTGTATTTAAAAGAGTTCGAGATTACATTAAAAGTGAGAAAAATTTTGACACAAATGTGTTCATTAAAATCCCTAATTCATTCCTGATAAATGTGTTTTTATTGTCATTTTTTTCGTCTTTTTGTTTCGTGTTTTCATTTATCGTCTATTTGCAACATAACGACCTATGATTGAAGATATTATGAGCACCGATTTTGTCTCAAATACGAGTATAAATAATAAAAGCAGAGACTGTTGTATGGTATGACTGATATATTGAATAAATTAATTTTATACATATAACTAAGTCGGTGTAATAGTTCGAGAAATTTCAGAACTACTGACTACACTTTCACATTAAATATCGATATAAACGTCAATATTTTGTACATCTTACTACACAATATCAAGTTGATATAGATACTATTACTAAATGTAATGTATTATACCTACGTAATCATATAAACTTTTGAAATTTGGAAGAAAGAACGGTATAACTATATATTTACGTTAATTAAAATAATTCATATTTTTAACTACTTCGTCACCGCTCATAAGTATAAAAAGCGACGAAAATAAACAAATTTTAATTAAGGTCAGGACAGAATGGTATTAAAAGTAAAATATCAAGAGTGCTTGGCGGAGGATGTCTCTGGCACAAAACCAAACGCCACCAAAGCGATCGCACTTACCTTCATTTGGCAATCTTTTGCTGCATTAAGCACTTCCCGTTAAATTACCAAATCTTTTACGTCATTCTAATTAGATTTTTGTTGATTACAAACTCACGTATACTTTATAATACTAGCCGTTTTAGCTGCGTCGCATTCGTAGTCGTTGCAAAACCGGGAAGAAAATCGTTTGCGGTCGAAATTTTGACCCTAGTTTTGCCGAAATCCATTACTTAATACTTGTCTAATTAAAAAAAAACATCCATACTTCATCACATTCTCACAAACTTTCGCTTTTGAAACTTTAGTTGCGATGATATATTGAGTTGAAATTGAAATTTGATCACTAAGCCAGTAAATTAATTTATCTAAACTACTTACTAACAAATTTCCTTTCTTCGCAGCTTTTATTATATTTTTTTATATAACAAGACATAAATAAATTAAAGAATGCAAGACAGAATTCTATTATCATTATCATATTACACAGTCAAAAAAGAAGTATCCCAAACTAGGTAAGGAGTAAAAATCAAAAACAAGTTCATGCTCATATTTTATTTGAAAATAAATAATCATAACTTACATTTATATCATAAATAGTAACATCTACAACGTTGTAGTGGAATGCCTACGTAAAATTTTTATTTGTACAACATTGCTTTTCCTTAGCATTAGGCTTGAACATGCATGGATACCGAGAAAAAAAGCAAAATTTACTTTTTTAGACTATTAAGAAACCTTAATTAGTCTTTCAATTTTATTTAATTAATAACATTAATCATTTCACTCTTCTTTTGTACCTTTATAACACGTCAGATGCATTTTATACAATACGTCAAGCGTCAATTTTGATCCTTTAAAAATATATAAATTTACCTAAAAACAATATTATGCCATTTACTTCAATCAGTTGCCTTCATTTTTATATTTATTTTATTACATTAATTTAATATCACTTTATGTACACGTACGTTTTAAAATGGAATTTTTATCCAATTCATTTTTAATATATTATCTTATCTGTGGCAGCAACAATTATTTAACATAATCTATGAATCGTAAGGCCGCAATCACACTGTCACAAATTTAACATTTAAATCAAATAATTAAATTATTATAGGCTATATAATCAAATAATTAAACTATTATAGGTTATGTTTGGCTGTATAGTGCAGGAATAAATAAGAAAAAAATTAAACTATTATAACCCGACTACGTATGACCTAGGTCTCTCAGGTACATTATCGTCTCATTACAAAATGTATACAGTGTGTTAAGAAACTCATGTCCGAACCTGAAAGAATTCACTTCCTGAAATAATAGAATAAAAAAAATCAATATTTAAAAATAACAGTATCATGCAAAATTGTCCCAAATTCATTTAAATTCTGAAATGCTGGCAACACTCCTACAGTTCGTAGACCCCATGATCGCTAACGGCTGATTCCTAACTAAGAGATAATTCTTTCACTCTCTCTCGCACCTCAAAGACGTAATTAAGCACGTATATCTGAGGCGGTGTGGCCATATAAGTGTTGTAATTTTTTTTTCAAAAAAAACAAGTTTTTTATTTACCTTTTTGTTATTTAATTTTTCTATATTAACAGGGTCACGGATCGGACACTAGTTTCTCACATACTCTGCCATTATTATACAGGGCCACTATTATAAATCTGTTGACAGCTAATTTATTAAAATCAGTCCAATAATTAAGGCGCTAGGAACGAATTAAACATGTATTTATTTATCATCAAAATCATTACCCTCTCGGTGTTATGTAAGTCGGATTAAAATATTTAAAAACAATTATGCAAATTAATTCATTTGATGATTAAAGATTCTATTGCACTCTATTTATCATTTATTTCTCATAACACAAAATATTTCGCAATGTCCAAATAAAATACTTCCCGTATAAAATCTCAAATAAACAAAATAAACAATATTTTGTGTTTATCAGAAAAATGAGCGTTAAAAACTAAACAATTCAAATTTAGAATAATAACAACCGTTCCATTGCATTCTATTAAAAAAAATAACCTCAAAACATGTAATATTTCCTAAATTATACTAATTGTTCTCTTTCATTATATCAGACCCAAATAAACTTTATTATATGAAAAATAAGTCACATTTTAAATATTGCTCTAAAAAAACTAGCGAATTATTTTTGTGTACATATCAGCACATAAGTTGATTTCGACAATAAGATTATTTTTTACACTCGTCACATGTAATTAAGAAATATTTTTTAAAGATGTCTGTATATAAAGGAGGTTACATACCTTTACTAGGAGCGAAGTCTAGTCAAATAATCGACCAGCAGTTAGAATAATGCTTCCAATAAATATCATAAGCGCGATTCAGCGAGCTCTAGAAGCTGTCGGTATGTATTCATCAACTTTTGTAGTCATCTGTACGCACTACGCTGCTATATCAACTTAAGTGCCGCCTGTACACGTGTATATTTAACTATCTACTATAATAAACGAAATAAAAAATATATGGAATATTTTATATGAAAAACGTATCGAAACAAGTTTTAAAAGTTAACATTAACGAATGGTATTTACTAGCTATGTTTATTTAAAGGCTTTTTCGTGGAAACTCGCGGCGAGTTCGAATAGAACCTTTTGAATAAATCCGCCATGTTGTTATCGGGAAACAAGTTGCATAGCGACACTGCAAATAATAATATCATAGTTAAAATACCCATAATATAATATATATCTAATACATAAAATAGTATCATACTATTGTAAATACCTATAATAAATGTAAGATTAAATGAATCGCCAATTATCTGAATCGGTTCTAAGCTTAATATACAAAAATTAAAACCAAGTTTGTACATAATTTTTGCTTTCTTTTGTTATTAGAAGTTGAAGCACGCTCAAGTCCAGATATAATTGAATTTTTATGGTTGAACCTTGAAAGAAGGAACCGTGTTTTTTTAACTTAATAAAGTTTATTCGATGTGTGACAGTTTGTTTTTCTTTATTACTAGTCTATGTCCGATTATCCGATTTTCGATTATCCGAATCGACTCTGGTCCCAATTAATTCGTCTAATCGGCGTTCTACTGTATTACTAATTATTGATAAAAGTACTTTTAAAAACATTATTATGCTTCAGGGCGCTTATTTTTAAAACAGCGCCATCTAGTCCTACCCTTAGATAGCTTATGTATAGGCAACAAGATAACGATAAAATTACACATATAGTTCTGTTATCAGTTCACTAGCGTTGGTCCAGTTTTAAGTCCATAATTAGATTCATAGTTGCTGTTTTTGAATGAATATACCTTAATTTAACTAGCCTACTTAGCAACCCACTATAGAGCTAACAAGCTCCGCGAGTGTGTAATGGAAGGTGGTGACCACGCCCCATCGGGTGGCTCTTTTGCTAAGTTATAAAAAAACCACTTCTCAAGAACGTTCTTATTCATTTTTTCTTAAATTCTTTATTCTACATGTAATACCAATAGAATGAGTATATACTTTTTGGAATTGAAATTAATGGGTTACTGTTCAATCGTCATTTCACTGTAATCAGTGAGGTGTCTTATTTTTTCGCTCGCTTAGTTCCTAATTGGATAATATCATAAAACACTGTGGAGTGTAGACTGTGGAAAAACAAATATAAGGAAGGATTTTTCACTAACTAGTAACTTCTAACTTATTCGAAGTTAGAAAATAACTCGATAGTTTATAAATTTCTTGCTGTCATTTTTTTGTGAAATAACTTATTACTCAGCATGTAAAAGCTCACCTTCGAGCAGAACAAAGAGAAGTCGCCTGTTAATCTGTTGCGTCTGAAACAGGTCGAAGAGAGAGAGCAGTCCCCTGCGAGCCGCCTCCGTGCCCACTATGTGGCGGAGGTCATCTGAACAGAAACATATTTCATACTCACTAATTATATATGTTATATTTTTTGACCACGACTGACTTGGTCTGAAATTACGCGTCCGTGTTTTTCTGTGACTGGCTCCTAGACTACTAAGCCGATTTTCAATTAAATTTGCACACCGTGTGCAGTTTGATCCAACTTAAAAGATAGGATAGCTTACATCTCAATTTATTACATTCATAATATATGCGAACGAAGCCGGGGCGAATCGCTAGTTTATTAATAAATCATTGCTATTTATTAAGTTACATCACCCTACAAAAAAGGAGGTTCACATAGCTTTATTTACTTTAAAATATTTAACGTTATAATATATTACACGTCTGACAATTAGAGTCTGAGAATTATATGCCGAAATACTGAAACGCAACTTAAATTTAAGTACAACTTAAACAGGTCCGATTTGACAGCTCGCCGTACAATTCTGTAAAAATTACGAGACTTAAGGCGTGCTTAAATTTAATTTGCGTATGAGTATTTGGCCGATAATTTACGTACAATCTACCTCAGCTAAAATTCAGGCATTAGTGACTTTTGCATTTATAAGGTAAGGAACAAAGGAAACCCGTCAGGATAAGATCAATCTCATAAAGACTGTTAATCAGAGTTTATACAAAAAATCATATTTAAAAAGAAATTATTACCTGAAGCAGCAGTTAAAAGCGCCACTTTAGCCGCAACGCGCGTTCTCGCTTTAGTCGCCGAATCTCTACTCGATGTACTACCGTAATTCCGACTAGTTAACCATTGCCTACAAACATAATATTTATTCCTTGTAATGATACAATAAAATACAAAAGACCTCGGTTGCCCCTTTAGTAGGAAATAGTCACATAGTTCAGTTAGTCACATGGTTATTTGCCAAGATAATATTTATTTATTTATGTAGTAATGAATAAAGTATATAGTTAAAAGTATGTAAACGAGAACGAGTATCATTCGTTCGAACGAGTGTCAAAATTACTTACTTAAAAGACTTCAAATACTGTACGACATTGCGAGGCGATGTCAGCGATGAAACCAATTCTAAGACTTTCCTGTAAAAATAAACATATTTATTCATTACTAGCTGTTGCCCGCGACTCCGTCCGCGTGTACTTTCATATAAACTTTGACCCCTCCCCTTTCCCCCTCATAACCCTTTTTTCCAGTTAAAAAGTTATAGACAGACTGAGTTAGCGCTAAAAACCAAATGCGTTTTTTCGCGAAGAAAACTATTTACCTACATATTATTTTAAATACTACTAATATTACAAATGTAAAAGTTTGTGAAAATGTATGTTTGTTATTCTCACACAAAAACGGCTGAACAGATTTAGTTTAAATTAGGTATATAGATTGGTGATACCCTGAATTACAACATAGAGGATACATGATTTTATTTTATATTATTTTATTTTTATTTCTTCGGAAAACAAACAGTCATAATAACATCGATTGCAAAGAAAAAGAAATCTTAAGGAGACCATTTAAAATGTTTTCGCATTTAGCATTTATAGCCCGGCATTGCCCCGGGGACGGGAATTAGGCGCGCAGAACCGCGGGGCTCGGCTAGTTTTAGTAATAAACTTACTTATTAACTCTATCGGCGATCAAAGTCCGCACGGGCGCCAGCAGGCGCCTGCGCAGCCACAAGCCGCGAATACCGAGAACTTCCTCTAGCAGCTTTAGTGGGACGCTTTCATCGCCGTCCTATATAATATCATATTTTGTAGCATATAATAAAAATTATTATTTATTTTAGAATTCACGAATCCATCGTCCATATATGTATTTAATTATATTATCACGATTTTATAAGCACGTGATATTCACCAATCAATATTAATTTAAATTTTAACTCTATCATGGAAATCGAAAAAGAACGACCAATGATAGAATACTTAACATTCTAATACTTAATTTCATGCACAATCTTAATAACGTAGATAAATATAATGAAAACTATTATTTTTATTCAACACTGTTAACAGGCAACACATATAAACAAAAAAACAAGTCTATTTATTTTAATATTTATACAAAACATTAAACGATTGAAATATGTTTTTATATAAGTACAAGACTCATGAGTACTATTTATTATAATTTATATTATTCTAATCTTATAAAGAAACTTACATCTTGTCCATCCGAACCAGAGTCCCTTTTAATAGCGTCATAATAATTTTCCCCGCTTTTGCCCTGGAAAACCTTCGATATACCGTCCATCACTCCATCGACTGTATTCACGAATTGATCCGGCATACTTTTCAATGTCCTCATCCCAGCTTTTATAGAGTTCACGAAAAGAGCGTCGATCTACAAAAAAAACAAAAAACAAACGATGACGTCACAAATATTATGATGATGATATTTCTTGATGGGTGATCAAAGAAAACTAAGACTGGAAAATTTTGTATCAGAAATCTTGTTGCTTCTCTCAGAAGTTTAACGTTGTCCTAGTCTGCACTGTAGATGTCATGTGCCGTACAAGACATACTGGCATAATTCTGACATAGCGATAGCGGACGTATTTATAAGCGGTAGCCCTTATATTAAAAAGCATTGCAAAAAATAACGTTACGTTACAAAACAGTTAATTCCATGGACTGTACGGTTTTAAAACAACGCCATCTGGTGACAACTATATAAATAGATCGATATCATTTTTTCCCAAAAAATGTATCCAATAAAAAATAAATAAAAAAATAACAAATTTCATTGAAATATTACTATCAATCATAGAATAGTCGATTAACGATTAACCATCGTTATTCACCATCTCATCTAAACCGTTATCTATACTGTAATTATAAAGAAGTAAACTTTGTGTGTTTGTTAAATTGTAAGGGGTAATCTCGGGAGCTACTGAACCGATTTTAAAAATTCTTTCACCAATAAAAAGCCACATTATTGCTGAGTGTCATAGGCTATATAAAAAAAGAATTGTTAAGATTATGCCCAACGAAGTGGGCACAGGTCAACTAGTGTATTATAATCTGAAATTCCTTTGAATTAAACTAGTTCTATAACTGGTTTTTATTTCAACTCACCGTGTTCCCATGTCTCTCTGTCTGTATCTCGGGACTGAGGAAGCCTCCTAGATACTCCGGCGACAAGAGCGCCATATATTTAGCATCTCTTGATATGCGAGTCAGGCTCTGCAGATAATTATTAAGCACCCGTTTGCGATTCTCCAATACCGTCCTAGATGTGTTTTGAAACGTTTTCTTCGCTGGGAATGGTAGGTTCGCTAGCTCTGGCCACTGAAAATTGTAATATAATAAATTCATAATAATTATTTTTAAACATTTGTGTACGACGCGATTTAAAAAAAGCGTTTTTCAAATAACTGCCTTAACTAAAGATAAAGCTAACATTTAAAAAATAGCGGAAGAGTATTTTCTAAGTTAGAAATAAGTTATTTTCATGTTATTTATAAAAATCTATGTATCAAAAATTTAACAGGCCACATCAGTCCTGTTATAACAATGTACTAGAACACTTGTAAACCTTAAAATAGAGGTATTTATAAAATTCTAAATGAAATCAATAAATCACTAATGTATTATAGTTATACCTAGTTTCCAATTACAGAGCATAGTGCGACATTTCGATCAATGTCAAATCAAAGAAAAAACTATTGTTGATTTTCTGTTACTGCACATATAATTGCACACATCAAGCGAAAGTACCACTTAGTACTCTTGAGATTGCTCGATAGATGACTAAAGAAAGATGTAGTTGAAACATTCAACGTTAAGCATTATGCCGCATAATGCGCTCTAGTGCTATAATTGGAAAACTAGGATAGTGAGAAAAGACTGTATTTGTACCTTATCTTTGACAGCGGAATGCAGCTCGTAAAAGTCACTGTATCGCCTATAGATGTGCCACACTTCGCTGTCGGACGATCGCGTGACCGCAATGGCGTAGATACCGAACGTTTTGCCCTTGTCTTGTACCAGCGCTGTACCATTACATAGTTTACAACAAAACATATATACGGTCGAGAAAAAGTTGAGAAAACTCCCCCCTTTTTTTAAGTCGGTAAAAAACAGTCGCTTTCTTCTGTCCCTATGTATACTTGAATCTTTAAAACTACGCAACCGATTTTCATGCTTTTTTTTTTATTTACAATCTCATTTTTTTATAATATTTCGTAGGACTAGACACGTCTCGTATGAGATCTGTGTTTATCGATATGATTAAATTATTATTTGTTATTATAGTTATTTAGGCCGAAAAATAATTTCACAAAGCATAAACCATTATACTGAATGGTTTAACTATATTTTCGGAGCAGAACATTACGAGTTTACAACTAGACATATTTCATTA
>DWAJ01001630.1:0-21264 GCA_018238005.1 Eurema mandarina | reverse complement strand
TAAGTACAACCAATAAAACCAGGCCCCTAGTCCCCGGCGGCCCCGCTAGTCCTGGCTACGGTAGCGGCCACGGTAACGGCGGGGCAAGGGGTGCTAAGAATCCCCGGAAGAGGTCCGGCTACCACCCCCAAAAACGACATCTGGCCCTGGTAACACATAACGTGCGCACATTGAGAGTGGACGAGAAGCTAGTAGAGCTGGAAGAAGAGATGAACAAGCTACGCTGGGACGTTATAGGTTTATCGGAGATCCGAAGAGAGGGTGAGGATACGGTAACCTTACAGTCCGGCCACTTGTTCTACCATCGGGAGGGTGAACAGAAGTCCCAAGGTGGCGTTGGGTTTATCGTTCATAAGTCACTCGTTAACAACATCGAGTCCATCGGAAGTGTGTCAAATAGAGTAGCGTGCCTGGTACTTAAAATATCTAAGCGGTATTCTCTGAAGATAGTCCAGGTATATGCCCCATCTACGACACACCCCGATGTTGAAGCGGAAGCCGTGTATGAGGACATTAGTAGGGCCATACATAGTTCCAAATCACATTTTACTGTTGTAATGGGAGACTTCAATGCGAAGCTGGGCTGTAGAAACGATGGTGAGCTGAGAGTGGGGAAATTTGGATATGGGCAGCGGAATTTCAGAGGACAAATGCTAGCTGACTTCATGGAGAAAGAAGGCCTTTATATGATGAATTCTTTCTTCAAAAAGTCGCCGCACAGAAAATGGACCTGGTTGAGTCCCGACGGTCAAACTAAAAACGAGATAGACTTCATCTTGAGCACCAGAAGAGAGATATTCAATGATGTTTCTGTGATCAATAGGATAAAAACTGGAAGCGATCATCGAATTGTAAGAGGCACATTGAATATCAATGTCAAACTGGAAAGATCGCGTCTGATGAAGCCTAAGCTCCGACCGTCCAATTCAAATATCCAAAACCCCGAGAGCTTTCAGCTTGAACTGTCAAACCGTTTCGAAAGGCTGGACAGTTGTGCATCAGTGGACGATCTAAACAGCAGGCTGGTGGAAACTGTCTGTACGGTAGGGTCCAAGTATTTCAAAACCCACCCTAAAAACAAACCTCAAAAAATATCCGACCATACCCGACACCTCATGGCTAGCCGACGTGCTATGACGCTCCAAACTCCGGACGATGCTGAGTCATATAGGCAGCTCAATAAACAGATTACGAAATCTCTGCGACACGATGTACGCTCTTTAAATACCCAGCGTATTAAAGAGACAATTGAGCGAAACCAAGGCTCCAAAGTGTTTGCTAGAGATACATCTCTTGGGCAAAGCCAGCTGACAAAACTGATGACCGAGGATGGACACTTAACGTCGAATAAGTCAGAGATGCTACGAGAAATCGAGAGGTTTTATAGTCAGTTATACACGTCGGTTTCTGCCGAACCAATTTGTGCGGCAGACCCCAGAGCCAAGCTAACTAGACATTATACCGAAGACATCCCGGACATTAGTGTATACGAGATTAGAATGGCTCTCAAACAGCTTAAAAACAACAAGGCTCCAGGTGAGGATGGAATCACGACAGAGCTTCTGAAAGCGGGTGGAACTCCGGTACTTAAAGTTCTTCAGAGGCTCTTCAATTCCTCCTTGCTTTGTGGGAAAACGCCGGAGGCCTGGAACAGAGGTCTTGTGGTCTTATTCTTCAAAAAAGGAGACAAAACCTTACTGAAAAACTACAGACCCATAACACTGTTGAGCCATATCTACAAATTGTTCTCGAGAGTCATCACAAACCGTCTCGAACGAAAGCTCGACGACTTCCAGCCTATCGAACAAGCGGGTTTCCGAAAAGGGTTTAGCACCATAGACCACATACATACGCTGCGGCAGATTATACAGAAGACTGAGGAGTATAATCGGCCACTATGCTTAGCGTTTGTGGATTACGAGAAGGCCTTTGACTCCGTCGAAATATGGGCGGTACTTAGATCTCTCCAGCGATGTCGTATAGATTATCGGTACATTGAAATGTTGAAGTTTTTGTATAACGGCGCCACTATGTCAGTCCGAGTACAGGAGCATTGCACGAAGGAAATCCCTTTACAGAGAGGAGTGAGACAGGGAGATGTCATATCTCCGAAACTGTTCACCGCTGCTCTGGAGGATTCCTTCAAGCTCCTGGAATGGCAAGGACTTGGCATCAACATCAATGGCGAATTCATTACTGACCTTCGATTTGCCGATGATGTTGTAGTTATGGCTGAGTCGCTGGAAGATCTAGTACAAATGCTCGATGGCCTAGCAAAAGTCTCCCAACAAGTGGGTCTTAAAATGAACTTGGATAAAACGAAGATTATGTTAAATGCCCATGTTGCACCCACAGCACCAACCGTTGGGAGCTTTACTCTCGAAATTGTGAACGAATATATATACCTGGGACAGGCAATCCGATTAGGTAAGTTCAATTTCGAGAGAGAGGTCAGTAGGCGGATTCAACTCGGCTGGGCCGCATTCGGTAAACTCCACAATGTCTTCTCGTCCAAAATTCCTCAGTGCCTTAAAACAAAGGTATACAACCAATGTGTGCTACCAGTGATGACCTATGGCTCTGAGACATGGTGCTTCACAAAGGATCTTTTTAGGAGGCTCAATGTTGCGCAGAGAGCTATGGAGAGGGCTATGCTTGGCATTTCTCTACGTGATCGAATCAGAAATGATGAGATCCGTAGAAGAACTAAAGTCGCTAACATAGCCCGCAGGATTAGCAAACTGAAGTGGCAATGGGCCGGCCACATAGCACGAAGATCGGACGGTCGCTGGGGCAGAAAGATCCTGGAGTGGAGACCACGGACTGGAAAGCGCAGTGTGGGACGGCCACCTACGAGATGGACCGATGACCTGGTAAAGGTGGCGGGGTCCCGTTGGATGCAGGTGGCTGAAGACCGGTCGCGCTGGACATCAATTGGAGAGGCCTTTGTCCAGCAGTGGACGGAAACAGGCTGATGAGATGAGATGAAGCCTTCGTTATCAGTTAACTATATAATATAACTAGCTGTTGCCCGCTACTCTGTCCGCGTGGACTTTCATACAAATTTTAACCCGCCCCCCTAATAAAGTTTATTTTTAAGATTCTGCTATTCGGGGCGGGGGCAAATCCAACGAACCAAAAAGCATGAAATCTGGTCTAGCCGATCTCGAGTTATAAGCGTTGTAACAAACCCGTCTTTGTATATATATATATATATATATCTCCATGATATGTTCACAGTAGTTTATTTCTACACTCATGAAATGATAGTGATTCTGATTCTGATTATAATTGTATTAGTCAATTCGTCACGGCTAGGTTTAATGTGAGACTAAAATACGTTTAACCTTCCTCAGAAGCTGTAAAGAATATATGCAGACAATCGCATTCTGTCCAATCATAACGATGAATTTCCAATGAGTTTGATCCCTAGACGTATCACTTTGTAATTAGCCAATCATGTATCAGTCATGTTGCAATCAGTCTCCGTTGACTTTGACTATAATTAAATACAAGAACATTTAATTAAAGAGGTACGTATATATGTTCATAGTATTCAGCTATATAAAACCAATAAAGTGTTCTTGTTTTTTTTTCTTTTTTCTAAAAGGCAGTAAATTTAAGTATTTTATTTACTTTATATAAAAATCGCCCTTAACCGTCGCTAATGGAAGTCTAATCACTAATTAATTGGTTAACGTTCAATAGCCCTCTTTTCATTAGCTAGGTTTTCAATTAGATATTTTTATGTGTTTTATTTTATTTGTGCCTTAATTTCTATCTGTAAAACCGTTGATACGTAATATAAAAAAATGCATATTTATTTACTTACTAATATTACAATTAAAACAATTTACGACGTTGTATTAAAGCTTGGGTGTTTGTGATTCTTTCCTACGAAACCTAGTAAGTAGTAGATTTAGCTGAAACCTAGACAGAACATATAGGATTTTTATCCCGAAAATACCAATCCTAAAAGGAAAATAGAAATTAACAGAATATAGTTAGCAAGTTAACATTGTATAACGCTAATTTACTACATACGATTAATTAAAATCCTGAATAATAAATTGAATTAACATTTTACTATATTAATAGTATAAAGAAAATAATAAAGTTTCAATGCATAATTTATATCAACTTCTTAAGCGTCTTAATCGTGAGAAATTGAATAAGCCTCGGCCTTTTAATGTCGGTTTTATTTGAATTATCGGAAAACTGTTTACTTAGAATAGAACAAACTTTTCCTGCCTACTTATCGGCGAGCGATCATGTGGAAACAAACTTCTATATCATATTATATTGTTTATTTCTTTTTATTGCTTATCCAGTACTTGACGGGTTGCTTATTCAGCTTATCTTTTTTATAAAGTAATTGAATTCTTTATATTGTTTAGCTTTGCATAACAACAATGTCTCAATGACATAAAGCAACATAGAGAGGTATAAAAGTCCGTTAAAATTAACATTTAATTCAAAATTAATTGATTCAAATTAGGAGTCAGAATAGAAAACATATTGACTAAACCAACAATTGTTGACTTCAATTGCTTTCATGGCTATGGTATGTAATTATTTCTTATTCAGCCTAACTATCATTGTTATCGATAACGTAGTAAGAATATTCCTAGCAAAAGATAGAACTTCAATGTCGGGGATAATCAAACATCGATCATAATGTTACCTGGGAGGTAAAGCTCTATCATTCGCTAGCTATTATGATGCAATCTACTCAGCTGGGATTAAATATTACAAGTAGGGAAAATGCTTTGGGTCTCCGGCGGGATAATGTACGGAATAGACTTTGATCGATGATGCCCTTTGCTCGTACTAACTACGTGTTACAAGAATATTTGTATCATTTATTTAATGGTGCGGTAAATCTTTCTACATTATATTATTTAGTAAAAAAAATAATCATAATATTGTTTATTAGACAATAAAAATCCATTAAAGTACAAATCATCATTTGAATGGGAAAAGTAGTTTTACTTAATTATTAATACTATTGTTGAATTATGATTTAAATCAAAGTTCCGGTTATTACAATTTTTGTTATAATTCCGTGTTTATTCGTAAATAATTGTTACATAAAAATTGTGCGATAATATTTTCCCGGCAAAGATTAACACAGAAACACAGATTCTTACCTATTACAATAAATCGTTTTGAATTTGGCATTGTAATGATATTGTCTACGAATTATACGATCAGATTACAAGATGGCGCCATTTGCGTCTTAGCAACGCAATTTAATACGAGTTATGGCTGCCGTATTGATTCACAGATATAGCTTTAATAATATAAGCCTTTACATTCTATGTCACGGAGAAACAAAGTGATTTGCATACAAAAGGGAATTCTTATTTCGATAATATAATAAAATTTATAATCTAAATTTATGAAGTGTCTCGTATTTATCTGAATACCTATAAAGTTACCTATAAAGACCTTCCGCACGTTAGTCTAGCTGGCAAGATAAAGAACTATCAGGACACATCATTTCTACTGCGGCCAATTTCATGGACAAGAGCCAACAATTCACTATTCCCTTTCTCTTATACCTAATGGAACGGATATCCGACACGATCGTAGAGATCGGCTCACGACCAAACGATGATTATTTCGTGAACCATAAGCATTGGGATTTATTAGCTGTTTTTTTATAGATTATTAAATTTATCCGCCATTTTTAATTTGGAATTTAAAGAAAAAATACAACCGTCTTAAAAGTTTTTATATACCTAAAAATATAAGCGCCTAAAATAAATTACGATCGGAAGCCCTCCTAAAGAAAAGTTGGTCTTAAATATAATTAAAATAATTTGAAAACGAAATGAAATACCCGTAGTAGAAACACAAAGGGAGGAGCACAATTGAGTTTGAAACCTTCAATCTTGATAAAACGAAGGCCTACCTCCAATTCACGTTGCAGTAATAGCCTGTGAGATTAACTTTTCCGGAAAATAAACTTGCCCTCTTTATATTAAATTATTCTCGAACTTCTCTGGTGGGAAAAGGATCATTAGATGTAGATTATTGATTGTTATTATACTCGTATACTTGGCCATAACTTTATCAGCTTATGGATGTATTAAAAAGAAGCGTATTAAAAAATATCGACAATTAACGTAATACACATTAATTATTTATTATATTTACTGTTTCTACGTAAACAGTATTCTTCTTAACTATAAAATACACCCTAGCGTAAGAGTATAAGTAAACACACGCTCCTTATTTGACGAAGTTCGCAAGTGTTAGTGCATATTTGATCCAAAGTCGTCAAGTTGACTAAAAGGCTTGACAGAACTCCCACCGCATTCGCGACGAGACGCAATATTGAGGAATAAAATCCTTGCAAATGTTGAAAGCTTACTATACCTACCGCTCGCATATTGTACCTAACACTTTCTTACTATATTTCGCTATACGACACATTCTACGATAGTTTTTATGTAGTTGTGTAATAACATACGTATTTACTCATTCGTAATGAGTATGAAAAATGGGGGTAGCAAAAACAACTTCACAACAATTGCTGTAATTTTTCCAAGTTGTATAAACTACGGCCCCTAGTTATTCTGAAAAAAGTATAGCTATCCTTTCCCACTTCAATTTAGTTAAGTAGTCTGAAACGCCTACAATTTGGTAGGGCAAATAAAACAGCCCTATAAAAAGACGAGCTTTAGCCATCTTGGTGAGAGATTAACAGCTATAATCAGGCAATTGTGAGGGGATTACAACGATTTTTATGTCGCCGTAGCGAGCGGTAGGTGCCATCAATCAAGCGCAGTGTTGAAACTCTGGCAATAACAATGATGAGGGAACTCTCGAAGTTTCGCGAATATTTAAGGGCCCTCGTAATAAATGCCAGATAATGCGTGAGCGACATTCACTCCTAATAATAGAGCCATGTATTCGTCATTGTCGGCGTGTTAAATGAGACTCGTGCTATGAATAAGAATTTCTGTGTAATTCCTATCCACTTGAAGAACGTAAGCAAATTTCTCCTTTGCTCAGTTCTATGGAGTGCATTAATATTCTTCAATATTAAAAAAAACAGCATAGGCAGAACGTATCATAATTTACATATATAAATAATTAAATACAAACAATAGTAATCTATATCGCTCGGTGACAATTAAAATAATAAGATTTTACAATAACGCAATATACACTTATACCTCATTACCAGGGGATAAACAGTGTGATGGTTGGTTATATTCAATATATTATATATTCCAGTTAGACGGCACAATGGCCTCGCTGTGCAAAGTCGACTAACTAAGAACGAATGTTTCAGATGAAAATTATTTAATTACTGAATAACGGAGTACTCGAAACAAACTGTAAGCAAAACTCAATATAGCATGTATATGTATTTTGTAATTTGTTTATACCTTTATTCTTCGTGAAACAAAACTGTTTGTAACAGTTAAATGGAAACAAAGTTGAAATAGCGTACCTTCAGAAAAATTGTTTCGTGTTTGTGTTAATTAGTACTACATTGTTACGTATTTGAAATTAATTCTATTTCGAGTTTGTAATTTTAATTGGCAAGTGAAGTTGATAAATCCACAAGATATAAAAGAAATTTAAAAACGTGGTCAAAAAGAAAATGTTTACATTAATTTACTACATTTTTTTTATAGTATACTTCATGTCAATGAAGCTCTCAGATGTTTTAAAGTCCTGCTACATGACGCATCACGAATCATCATGAACACTTTTCAGTCGCTACTGATTCCCAGATCTCTTGCGAGTTGACCTCAAGACATGATATACCAACGTACGCCAGCCGCAAACCCATCCGACGGGCAGTAAATTTCGTGTCTTTCACGACTCCGGACAAGAGTTTTGTTTTAAAACCTGCCACATCATCCCTATACATAAAGTGCTTCTAATATGTGGGTCTGGAAATAGCTATAAAGAGGTAAGCTGCCGTTACTTTTCTATATACCAAAATTTGTATTTTAAATTTCCTATTAATGTGAATGTGTGTCGCTTCTCGTAAAATGATAATAGATTAACCCTATAATCATTACAATTAAATTTTAAATTTATTAAGTTAAATTAATAAAAGAAACATGATAAAAATACTCGTAAACAATTGTATTTTATAAATTTTCAAACAAAGGAACGAATAATTGTTCACATCGGGAACATTTCATGGCTTAAGCATTTGTTAAATTGTTTAAGCGTTTAAACTTGTATCGGTCGTTGCTCAATTCCCGCAAAGCTGAAGTGGGCAATTTACTAATGACATTGTCAGTATTTTCACCGTTCATTTTTAATTAAATTGAGTTTCATGGTAGATAAAGAACAAATTCATATAAGAATTTAAAACCTGCTAAAAATGACCTTAAATCTAGGAACCAACAAGAAAGCTTGAAGAATAAACGTTTGGTATCACTAAATCCTACATAAAATGTTAATAAAATCAGAAAAACGAAAATTTAAAGTGTTTTGTGGTTTTGATAACTCTAAAAATGAAATAGCAATATTTCATGGCTTCAATAGGCATTCATGGGTTCTGAGAATGCTTTTGCCGCGGTTATCGGCTATGATATAATTCGATAGCCGACGAAGTTTTGAAATCCCACTTATATGCAAAACATGATTCATGTTTCGTATTCATGCTAATCTAAGCTGAGCTTCTCGCCACTGACGACGCCTGTTGTAAAAATAATAAAGTATTAGTGTAATCGTAGCTGCTAGAAAACGTAGAGTGAGATTATTGTAACCAAAGACATTATTTATGATGTCTGCCATTATGATTTTGATCAAGATAAGCCTTTTTTTAAAAGGGGTGCCTGTAAGACTTATTGATTGAAGTTAAACTAACGAATTTATAATCAATTCCCAAAACTTGTACCACTATCCACTATATTTCCAAGACAATGGAATACAAACTGAAAGTTCTTGTTTGCACGATTAACGAAATAAACTGTTCTCTAGTTAGTATTCATGGTGCTCTCTCATTGTGTATTCAAAGGGCGAACGAAAATGAAATATGGAGTATTCTCTGTGCATTTTGAACACAAGGTGACTTGGTGATATCCACACCACTTACTCGAATGTTCTCTATTATACGTCTTAGTTTATTGCGCTGCAGATACGTTCATTTGACACGCGTAGTCAAGTTGTGATAAATGAACACATTCATATTTAGACTTGAAATAGAAACGAGGGACAAACGGGATAACATAATTTACATGTAACATTACCAGTGATCTCAGTATGACATTTTAGTTCGGGTCATTCATATATTTACTTAAATTTTTGAATTCAGACTATACTTGGCTTAGATTTAGGTAATATTATATTACTAAGCAATTTTGACTTAACTTTAGCAAGTCGTCAATACGAGTACTACAATATTAACGAGTTGAAAACTTCTATACAAATATTAATAGACAAGACTTGTAACTTTATATTAAATCAAGAACAATGGAGTATTAACGGTTTGATTACTTTAGGTATTTATCTGTTTAGACTTACTTATCTAAGTCTTTGAATAGTCTTAATAGAAATTTCATTCTAGAAAATACAACGTAATTTGTGACTAAGAATTTCTACTTTAGTCTATGTGTTTAGGACTATTTGTAAAAGTCTACCAATTTATTATTACTTAGACATACCATATTTTCTTAATATTCCATCGCTAGTATAATGTTTACTATGTACATACAGGTTTTACCTGTGTACCTATGTATTCAGGTACTTTAGGTGAAATATCCAATATAACATTTTTTCAGTTTTATATAGTTTTATATTAGTACAGATATACTAATACTATGTTAAAACGTAAAATATAATATCTTCATATTGTACTTCGTTAAATTCATATGAAAAATAAAAATTATTTCCAAATGTTATGTAAGAAAAATAAATCTTAGTAAATAGCTTATTCAGTCTCAAACCAAAAGAAGTACTGATCCATAGCTTACAGATGTATGAAAATTCATATCGAATGTCAAGGCTAAATGTGGGAATTCCTTACGTGAAAGGAAATAGTAATTAACTCGCAGCCTTAATCCAAAAGCAATCTTTCTAAAGAGACTATGGGGAAATACAATAAATTCGTACGTGTGACATTCCATTTAGTCTCTGATTGCGTCTTACGCCAACGATACGGCACATTTAATGGAAAGAATAACCTTTAGGTAATCCTGAAAATGTAATAAAGGGATTTACAATATTTTATCCGATAGTAATTACAGTTAACAGCAGAAAGGTTTGTTTTTTGCTAATAGCATTTACAATCTCGCTTTTTGCTGGTATAAGGTGCTGAAAATTTTGTACTGTTTATTTATTTAAATTTGAAACACAAAAACGGGTATGAATACATAGATTAGTCCTAGTCTTAACATTTTAAAAATAATTTTGAAAATTCTAATAGAGTGTATCAAATGTTCATTTTGACATCCCTAGATCTTAATTAAACTTCGGACTGCGCGTGGGAGGAATGGTGACTTCATCTAAATACTAAAAACTTGCAGTAGACAGAACAGAGTATGACGTTTCGCAAGTTCGCTTTCCTCCTAACGCGGGAAGAAGGAATATTGTCAGACTTTAGTCTGTTTGAATACAATAAAAAAACAATAATTTTTTTACATAATATTTTAGGTTACCATAACATACTCTTAGAATTCCTATAAATATTTAAAACTTTTGCGAAAGCAAATAAATTAGAGGAAATTTAATAATTCGGTATAATACTTCTTACAAATCTGAAAAATGAGGCTAAACAAAAACTTCAGAGCACATTTCAAGCATTGAAATTGTACGCACAAACAATAGAGAAAAGCAGCCACCGCTGTTGAATCTTGTTAATGCGAAGTGCTCCAAATGGATACCATTGTTTTCGCTCACAAAAAGCATCAAATAAGAAACACCGACAAAACGAAGTAGGAAACACTCAACGAACGCCAGAATGCGATATGTCTCCATCGCATTATCATACATTCTTGATCGCATTCCCGATGTCAACTAGAATTTGCACTGATGCGTAGAAAAATATACCACTGTACAAATACACGGACTTGCTTTTAGATCTCTCAGATGGATAAAATGCTTTTTATTTGACGTTTTTAAAGAACTACGGATAAAAAGCTCCAAAGAGCTAAGTAATAGAAGTTGAAAATAATGCGCAATGCTCTCGTTCGTGCACAACTAAACATATTGAAGTATTTCCACAATAAATGGAACGTCATATTGTACTATTTTAATCTGGAGCGCTTTTTTCAACTGCTGTCATATCCTTATATTATAAATACACATCTATAAGATTTATCTAGGTTGTATAATGCGAATATTAAAAACGGTAATTTGTAATTATTGTTCTTTGTTGCAACTTTGTAAATACATTATTATATAATATAAGTAGGTCTCCTAACGTAAAATCTTATGACGCTCCTCGCTCGTTCGCTGCGTTGTCAATATCATTGAATATGAAAATTTCAAGATCGTGTTTAGATATAAGAACTTCAGGTAAACCGCCTGCGGGGTACCTCATTTTCTTTTCATATTATAATATTGTTGTTGGTGTACCTCACGTTATTCAAAAATGATTCATAATTAGTATCTAATAAGCAAACAATGTATATGAAACAGGATTTTATGCTCATATGTGACTTGATTTTTTGTTTATAATTGTTAAACAGTGTCATTTATTTTATGATAGAACCCAAATATGTGATCCCAAATCGTACGAGCTTAAACGATCAAATTGTCGTAGTTCTATCGGATTACAGATGCTTATAAAGTTACAAATTCACGTAGGAATATTGATTTTAACCCAAACCTGCCGACCCCGTAGGTTCCAAAAGTTTGATGAAATAATTATTGAGAGGTTCTAAATGACAACTATGATTTACTCCCTTAGAATAAATCAGTAGATTTTTAAAACTTGCAGCTGTTTACTAAATTGATCGATTAAAGCTGTTTTGATAGATTTGATTCATATGATAAGGTTTGAAATTACCCACTTCCCGTATTGACCTAATGGTTCAAATGAATCTTCGATTTTAAAGTTGTTTATAATCCATGATTCCTCCCAAAGTTTTTGCATGAAGTAACTCCTTAAATGAGCGATGGGCCCTCGTTATTTTTTTTATTAAAATTGAAATTCGGTAATAATTCGAAGATGATAGTATTTATATAAAATTATAAAGGTGATGAGATTTTAAACCATATTGATATAAAACCCGATTTTACTTGGATGTCATTTTGACGAAACAATTTTGTTTCATCAATTGAGTGATCAGCGTTGCGGGGGAAAACCGCCACCCAATCCGTCCATCGAATCTCGGATAACAAGATGAAGGATAACTACATTCTACTACCGCCTAGATTGGCCGGAGTAAACAAAATATTATTTTCTTCTCGTGTGTACGTGCACAAAAGCGTGTTCCTTAACTATTTTTATATCAACGTACAGCTAAAACATTCAAACTAAAATTGAATCGCAAAAAAAGTACTGCGAAACAAAAAAAAAACAGCGGATTTTTATATTAGAACAAAACAATAGATTTATAATCTAATCTACAATATTCGAAGCTAGAGTGGATATTTTTCTCAATTTATAAAACAAAATGTTCATAATATATATATCTTTATAAAACTCGTTCTCTTCAATCAGGCAAGAGATAATGTGTGAATTATGCGTGCGAGCGTGAAAACGGTAGACGTAAAATATTACATAATGCGAATTTCAGGAGCTTTGTCTCGCCCCTTTATTGGCTGAATTCCCAGTTTCATTTTTACACTGTAACTCTTTATAACGTACGTCTTGTTTATAAAGTGTGACAAGTTACGTTTGCTTTTCTTTGGAGAGCTCTGACGGGATATCTTTTCAGGCAATGCGAAATTTGAGATTCAACCAAATATAAACACGATCCTACTGAAGACGTGTGAATGACTTTTATAAGGTTGTAAATATAGTAGTGTAAGGCTATGGCTTCCTATTACTGTAACTATAAAATAAGCAAATATAATATTGTTTTTTACTTCAAAATTTCGTGACATTAACGTGGTTTTTACTTATTTGGTTATGTCTACACGAGTTTATAGCCTAGTTAAATAAATTTCATAAAAACTCACACGCTTCATATAATTTATGTGAGACATCTATGTAATTAATTATTGGCAAGTTGTATAAAAGTTTTAACAGTGTGAACCCAAAATTTAGAGATGTAGAAATTTCATGAAAACGGATAAAAGTTTGCTATGACGTAGCGTACAGGTCATTCGCAGATTGCTTCAATGTACTCTCCCTGATTCGTGCACAAAATACCGACGTACATTGAATACAAGTCAGGAAACATGGGCATTGACGTGTTCCCAGAATATATCAAACATTACCTAGAAGTTTAAAGATATATTCCACAGCAACTTTCTTGCTTACACCGTATTTTATATAGCAGTATCGATGAGATTAACGCAATTTCAAAAAACACTTTGGATTTGCAAAACGATATCGGTGAATCACCAAAAATGTTTTTATAAAAAATATATAATTTGATATAATAGTTAAAAAAATAATAACAATATCAAGGATCTGTGGATTATAACCATTTCGTAAAGTCGTGGTACCAAATAAGAATTAGGGACAATGACATTAATTTAGAAATGTTTACGCAATACATTATCTAATATTTATCGACAGCAGCAGTGGTTTGTCCTGCAGTAAAAGACGGCTGATACAATATACGTGTAAATTTATTAGAATAAAGGCAAAATCTTTACTTTTAATTTTACATCAAATTCGTCAACGACAAGCGAACCCAAAGCTTGGAATAAAAATAAATTAGCCTTCCAAAACTTATCATACTTTTGGTGGAATTTTTAATTTCACTAACTATCAGCAAACTGAGTTGCACTATCTAGTTAAATATAAAGCTAAATTTCAGTAAACTACAATTTTGTAAAATACGGGAACTCAGCTCAGCATCTATAGCGACTAACTGGAAACTAACTTGCACTAGGTGTTCCTAGTTACAGGGCTTATAAATGAGTTTAAAAGAGCCAAGCTCGCAATTTTCGCTGTAAATCCAGGTTGATACTTTATGAACGGTCTCAGATATGGAGACTTAGTTAGCCAATAGATTGGGTGAGAAACTCGAGATCGGAGATGACTTGCAGTTATTATGTTGGAAATTTAATATTTTCTTTACGGATAGACTTGGGTGACGAGCACTTTGATAGCTTCGCGTAGAAATACGACATTTAAAGTATTTAGACCTTGTAAAAAATGCCAAGTCTCTCAATGCAGTCTTTGCATCGTAAAAAGTTTTGAGATCTCATAGAAGCAAAGTCCTATTCAAATTTTTTGTAGTATTAAACCAACATTTAGTTATTGTATCAATAGTTTTCTCTATATTATAATTATAGTGACCGTCACTATGATTGATAGGCACTGCCTCTGTAAATTTTATTTTATAATTAATAGTCCTTAGAAGAGCTAAGTTCTAGATAACGAGTAGATCTGTATTATGGATACTTGTTTTAAAAAAAATCTAGTTTAAATTTAAATTTCAGCTATAATCTTAAAATTATACTTTATAACTTCGCTACTGAACTATAAAAGTTGTTATCAGTCACTACTTGAAACATTCGGCGTAACTAAGGGCATATTCTTTTAAATAAATATTCTTGATATTTATACACGTATATAAGAAAAAATATATCTAGAAAGTCTAAGGGAATAAGTTCTCATTACCATACAAAATAACCTCCACTGAAGAAACAACCCGCCTGCGTCTTACGTACATCATCATACAAAATGGCGCATAAATATTTATGCCGAACCATTTATCATTTGTACTAAACCTTGAATCTGACTAACCTCTCAGAAGCTTCGATTGACCTAAAACATTTCATTTAGCTCGGGTTGACTTTTACAGTCGGAATTTAATATGACTAAGAATTTATTACGTTTAAATTTACGTAGTAGCTCTTAACGGAAACAAAAGACTACGTTGTGTTCTTGTTAATTAGCATTATTAATTATATCGTAAAAGCATTTTCAACATTGTTGGCACTACTTTTATAAATTTTGGCGTATAGATTATTGCAATATAAGTTCATATCTTAATTAATATGATTTTTATTGCATTATTCAAATATTGTCATTAGCTAGCGTCATGCCCAATCCTTGAACGTTACTGGTAGGCTGAACTTAATATATCCATCTATCTGTTAAAAAACCGCATTCAATTCTAAGCATCGTAATACAGAGACAATGGATAGCGACTATTATTTATACTACTACTAGTTTTGTTGATAGATCAGGTTGGTTTTTGTTTCTAATCTGTACGTTAATTTTATCATAAAATCGATGAAACATACAAAAATGTAAAGAAAAAGGTCCAACCAACCTTCATGATTCAAAAGAGTCTTTATATTCAAAGACAAACAGATTTTATACTACATTAAATTGTTTCTAATACATCTTTATTTCACATCCTAACTAAATATACACCCGAAACCATATAGCGCTATCATCATATGAGCTTTCATAATAATATTAATGACTTTAATTAGCAGAACCAGTGCGGCGTCATTACCAAGAAATTGTTTTGCTAAAATAATAATCAAACAATGTATCAGTTGCATTTAATTAGGCTAAATCGCTTGGTTAATACGAACGAAATATTAATTATAAAGGGCTGTTTGTTTTAAGCTTTGTTAAATCACAAATTAATATTTATTAATAAGGTGATATGATGAAAAAGGGGATTGTTGCTTATTCAAAGCTAATGGCAAATTTTAATACCTATTAGTAACAAAATGGTATAATCATATTTTTAATAACTGCATTGGACCAAGACAGTTATTATTTATGACCATTTTATTTATCATATATTATTTAGCATAATTTGATAAATAATGATACATGTTCAAGATGTGTTTGAGATGTATTAAACAGAAATATTTAACACTGAAACCTACTTTGAAAATATGTGCTGTTTTCGGGGTAGCAAGGAGCTTATTTTCTTTAAAATATTATCGAAAGTGATAGTATTAGTCTTTTGGTGTGTAAACGTAGATGACATAAAGGCTGCTACTTTAGTAAGATTTTATTGAAAAGTAGTATTATATGTAATTTTATAAAAAAAAAAAATAGTATTTGTTTTTTTACCTGTGTTACTTATAAACGGTACATTCTGTACCTTTCTTTACTTAAGAAAGATTTTACTGTTTATCAGATTTAATAACTAAAATAACAAATTTATAAAGTTAAAAGATTGAAAATCAATACAATAACACAGAGAACATTTCTATGTAAGCTCTGCTTTTCAATATCTGTGAATTTTTACAAATAAACATAACATTTTATGCATTTTTTTTCTATTAATAATTAGGAAACGTGGCGATATTTTAAATTGACATAATACTATAATAGCCAATATTGATCCGTTACACGATAGCGTTACTCAAGAAGATAAACAACAGAATCTTCAAAAAATTGCCACATCAATCAGGATTATTTAGATCAATAAGGCTTACAGCTATCCGATATTCTTTGTTTTATTTTTATTATATCCAACACGTGTTACCGAAATTGTACATTGGTTTACTAGACATGTATGCTACTGATGGGTATTGAATTACATTATATGCCTATCGATAAAAAGTTTTTCTAATATAATATATAATATAATGTTAAACATATATAGATGAGCTATTATAAGAGAGTTTCGCGGTATTATCGAAGTCTACTTATGAAATATACTATATAAATAACTTACAAAGGCAACATTAAAGTGCCTGTAACTAACTTGCTGCATGCAAGCTGCGAGATTCGGCAACTGGATTAGAGTATGGTGCTTTATTATAGGCGCTACATGGTTCAAGTGACTTACTGATATATTGAAAATACTAATACCTCGATAGGTAGAAGGACGATTCCTTCTCCATTCTCACATTCATCAAATCCGAAAAAATACAAGCAATAGGCATTTAATATTTTGGGATTCTTCTCATTCACTTAAATTTACAATCAATTAATTATATCTTAATAAAACTTAAAAACATAGAATCAAGATTGAGGTACTAAAAACTAAACGGATTTATAGAATGAAATTGTCACTAACCACGCCTTTTTCAATAAGCTAGGTCATAACAATAACGCAATCAATTATTTAAACATCAGGTTACCGAAAATATGATTACATACAAATATTGATCGAGAATAACAATTAAAATTTGTGATAATATTTTAATATAAGATGTCCATCAAATGACCTTTTAACCTAATCTAATACGGTCCTAAGAAAACATTTACTTTGTAAACCCACTCTTCTGTAACAAGATAATTCTGTGGAGACTCATATTTGACCCAAATATTATCATTTTGCAATAAGGAAACTCTAGTGGGACGGACTGAAAAGTTGTGAAAATTTGAGAATCATCGTATTTTATTAGATTACTTTAAATTAAAAATTGATATTGACTTTCAAAAAGGTATTTAATAGCATATTTATCATGAGGAGAAGTTTATATGATAATATTAGCAGAAGTAATGCACTAGATATATAACAAAAAAGTTTATAGATAAATGGAATAAGATTTTTTTTTCAATATAATGACAAAAGTGTCACATAAAAGGCTTTGAATACCCCTTACCTATTTCTTCCTCTATGAATCGCTCTTTATCATTTATACCTTGTGAAAATTGCATAAGACCAAAATTGATACCTACTTCATTTTGTTTCACATCGTTAACCCATGAGTGACTTAAAAACGAAAACTTCCCGGCTCCCTCGGCTCATAATCTTATTACCTATCATCTAATAACTTCATAAAATAAACACCTACGTCTTAGAAAGTACGGTAATACTTTGTAGAAAATAAATAACATACGTCGAGATAACGTACTCTTGTATCCTTCATGCTAAGGTAATAAATAAAGATGAGGTGTTAAGTTTCCGAGCCAGCTACATGTTACACGTCACTTATTCTTACTCTTATTATGTACTGGAAGTATTTTATATTTTTATCCCTATTTACTGCTCAGAGGACGTGCGAAGCTACAATATGTTTAAGCCGTTTACCTACCGGCAGAACTGTAAAATTGTATGTAGTACGTACCTGCTACGTACTCATAGGAAAAATGTAAAACATCCCTTTGTCTGAGAGCTAAAAGTTAAATAATTGAAATTCTTTTTGTTTAAAAATTATTTTAAAATAAAATACTCTATCGTTTGTTTATGTAAATCGTACTGATCAACCCGTAGACTACTTCATTAGTAGATTACTTCTGAGTTGTATTTAGTGGATATTAAAATAAATAAAATATCATTAAATAAAAAAAGGATAATTTCTTTATAAGTAGAAAGGCATATCTGGAAACAATCATTGTAACAGGTCTCAAAGCATGACATGCTAACTCGCCCATAAATCACGAAAGAACAAAGTATTTGAAACTGATTTTATTTAGCCGGTCCGTAAAGTATCGCGGTTGGTTTTATTGGCGTTGTTTGTGACTTCCAGTTTTCAGCTTTTATTTGCAGAGACATTCTAGCAATGAGTGGAATTCGTTCAATTGGATGTATACAAGTTGGCGTGTACATTGGATCTAAATTAAATAACTACTGAACAGTTTGACTCGTTACATTAAAAGTTTTGTTTTCATTTGATACAACGGCGGGGCACGTGTGCGCGAAATGAACTTCGTACGCGATTCTTAACAACGAGTTTTGTGTCTTAAATTTTTTTGGTATTTGTACTTTTACTACTAATTAAGTTTAAAACAATTGACGAACCACGTAGAAAGACAATCGATTTTAATTATAATTATTTTTTGCCTACAATTATTTATTAATTTGGTATTAATGTTTGGAATCTATTAAGAGTAGCATGTTTCTTGATTTGTTTTTCTGCTATTTTTACAAAGACAAATCTTATGAGATAAAATGATATTTTTTTTATTATTATTATTTATTTATTTACACAAAATATAGTATTTAGAAAATATGTTTAAAGCCTCTTTTATTAAAACTACAGGTACACTCCATGTACGAGTACATTCGACACTGTGCATCGAACTTTTGGTAATGTTATTTCAAGAGCAATAGTGAAAAATCAAATATTTCTCTATTTGATAATGAAGTCTTTAGTCATACAATACAATATGTTATATTAACAAAAGTGATGTTCACTTATGTAACATCTAGTCAATAATTTTATATAATTTTAATAAATGATTTTTTCTTTCAACAAGCAACCTTAAACATCATATTTTTAACTATCCAATAATTTTGTTAAGCAAACTTAAAACATAGACTCAGCAAAATTCACGAAGAGAATCTATTTGTTCACTTTTTCGTTATATCTTTTTTAAAACCTCTTTAATAACGCTGAGAGCGTGATACTTATTTGACATTTCAAAATCGTCAAAAGCCAAGTTTAATATTTGAAAAATACTGCACGGCAATCAAGTTTCTAATATTGCCATGTGCAAACTTCAATTTTATACGATTACTCTTTTATTGGTCCAGAATGTATTACTTCCTGCAGAATCTTTGTACGGCCACTCTTCGTGTGAATTAGTTCAGTGTTTTCCCTCTCCGAGATCAAAATTAAACGTATCTTTCGCTTTGTATTATTGCCCTTAATTAAAAAATAGTTGAAGTATTTATTTTCTGGACTATAACTGTTTTATTTCATTTTCGTACATAAATCCCTATGTATGTTTACTATATTTAATATTTTTGTGGATAAAAAATAAAATTCCCACGAAAAACTTATGATTTCCAAGTTTTTATAAAAACGATTTCAAAGTTTAAATTAACAGACATACCTGCAGTTCTTAAAACTAACTTGGCACTCCGCCGTATAGAGATTACAGTCTTGTAGAGTTTAAATGAAATATTTTTTGTTATAGCACCTTCTTGTTACCTACTTCTGAAGATAGTTTAAAGTTTTTTCAAATCCTGACAGTGACTTAGTTTGTATTAAAGCCGTTTTATTTATTGTTTAATAGCTTTAAGTACAATAATAAATCGACTCATAAACTATTCCTTACAAATACACGAAAATCACATCAAAAATTGTACCCATGGAAATAACATCTTAAAAATGAACATTAACTTCCAATGAAATATTCATTTAAAATAATATCATTGACCTCTTTTTCTGAAATCCACATACTTTAAATGTAAATTATTTTTTTACGTTTATCTAAATTCACGTCTAGAAGGCGAAATAAATAAAAATTAAAAAAAAATACATCGGTAATATTATAACATCTCTCTATTATTTTGTCAATAATCTTAAGAAAAGGAATGCTCCGTTTCATAGACAACTCATGTCGACCGATTTCTGTGAACCAGACTTAAATAGATAATATATGGAACATACCTACGACGGCAACTTGAGCACGTTTCTATTTTTCGTTAAAAGTTTCAGTTGTTACGTGCCAATTTCACCGCGGCTGTCAAAAGCAACAAAGAAAAACGTTTAATATTTATCGTTGTCGAAAAACAAATGAAATAGAAGTATTTATCAACCGTAAAACTAAAAGGTTTTATATAAAAAAATACATAAAATCCGTACGGTGAAGCAGAACCGCCTGTTATACTCGTATAGATCGCCAACCGCGAGATACGTTTTGTTCGGTTTATTGAAATATTTTGAATGCCAAATGATCACACCAGCTAAAAATGTTTACAAAGCAACAACTTTGAGCGAGCGTTTAAATTAAAACTGCGGAATGACCCATTTAAACAAATATCTTTGTTTCGCTCCGCCGATGTTGATTCAAGTAGATTTATACGGACCCTCAAATATTAAAAATAAAATATGTTTTTATCTCTACAAATGACAAAAAATATTTATGAATTTTTTAAGGCTTAGTTAATTTATAGTATCCAAATATTGGGAAACTCCTATGGTTCAAAAATATTTTCTTTTGTTATTTTTAAAACATAGGTATACAACCAGAAAAAAAAGCTACTTTAATAAAGTAGATACATTATTATGTTATTATTACGTACATGGTTAGAATATGTTCTTCGTTTAACAAATAATGTTTACATAATACATATAAACGTAGCCAAACAACAGTTCTTTCGTTTCTCCCTCTACTCCATATACGTCAGTCGATCACCGAAAAAACAAAGGAATATTGAATGTAAAAATCCTTAAATCCCGCTTCTGGCATTCCAAGTTCTTTTATTAAGCCCGGTCCTTTAATTTTCTTTTATTTGAACTTTTCGTATTTATTCACTTTTATACCTTATCTCTTTAACTAAA
>DWAJ01001629.1:0-21266 GCA_018238005.1 Eurema mandarina | reverse complement strand
ACATAGCAACACCCAGACCCCAGAAAAATACAAATGTAAATTACAAATATATTTTTCCGGTGTGGGAATCGAACCCACGACCCTTCGCGCAGAAAGCAGTTGTGTTACCACTGCGCCAAGCGGTCGTAATCTTTAATCGTTAAAACATTTATAAAATTAATTACATCTCTTAAGACATTTTAACTCTATTTTAAATTTGGTGCTAACCGACTTAAAATGGAAGAGTATTTGTTTTTAAATTATTTTTTTATGTTTGTCACCTACAAACTTCAACTGAGTAAACTGATTTTGATGTTGAGATTCTTCGTGAATGAACAAAGTTGTCACATTTCGTTCAGTTATATTTATGGAATCCATGAGCAAACCATATTAGTCTTAAATTTAAGAGAAACATAGCTTAAGGACTCTACGCACTACAACGTATCATACCATGACCGTGCTATAAACGTATAAGACACGTCAAGCAACACGATACGGTCTACTATGCCCACTAGAGCGTATCAAAGTAGTATGTATCGGCAATACTTGCCGGTCCGTGCATGGCACGGAACGGGCTAGTGGGCATGCTCTCATAATTTTTAATACAGACAATATTTTTTTGCCTGACCCGTTCATAGCATGATACTGTGTAGTGGGTAGAGACTTTTATTCTTTAAAATTATATTATATACCTGTGTATACAGGTATATTTAAAACGCCTTACACTTAAAACTTGATGTTGTATCCGTTATAAACTTTCCACCAATTAAACTACTAATTAGTTTATAAACTCCAACTTTATCTTCTAGGACTTAGAAGTTACCTGTGTACTTTGTGTATGTACCATAATTTCCCATTACGTCAATGATATTGATACAATTCTTCGAATACGCTTTCCCGGGAAGTAATTATTTTCGACCTACTACTAATATACAATCGTATCTATTAACTATTAAGGTTCACTCGTGTAGACGAAGGAGAATAAGGAATTACGCCGTTAAATGTACCTAATGTCAATTACTAGGCTTGCATCTATACTTATCTCCAAGAAATATTATAAAATACAGATACTCTAGACTCAAAAGGCCGACCATTATACTTAAGAAGATAATCAATTAGTACAGAGCTACAGTATTGTATTGAGTTATTTTGATTTGCTTATTCTTTTACGATTTTCCTTTGTTAGGGCTTGTTACCTAGGATCAAAACATTTTAGTTACTTTCCGTTAACATAAAAAAATAAGTTTGGCAAGTCACATCGTATATTATCATCATATACCACACACACTGAAAATAGAATGGTTTTAGAATGAATACTACTGCGGCAAATGGGCTTACAAAAAAAGGACCTAGAGATAGATGATAATCCGGAAGAGATATTCCAGAATTCTGGTGTGTGAGTTCAATTCGCAAATGTTAGGTTTATTTTATAACAAAAAGGAACGTAAACAACGACTTAGTATCGACTTCAAAAATCTCTTAGGAAAATGGGTAATCTTAATGTCAATATTACAAATCTAAAATTTAAAGCTGTGTATGCTTTTATAAATTGAATTAGTCTATCTTACCCATTATATTTTCATAAAAAGCTTACATATTGGTTATGTTCAAATATTACTTACTACTTACATTGTAAAAAATAGGTTGCCGCAACATATCTACGTAATTCTTAAAGTTGCTCGGTAACAATAATATAGTTTCTTCATTGTGGCAGAAAGTGATCCTCTCGGGAAATTAACGATAGATCGCAACGTCAAAAACTCGATCACATAGGTATTATGGGAGCCGATATCCTTCAAGTATTAGCGATAATACCACATTATTAGTTGTCTTACATAATATGTACCGACGGTATTAAGTGTTGGCAGAAATATCCTACATTTTTACTAGAAAAATGCGAATATAGCCAGCATTACGATCGTGATATTAATCATGTCGAAATTCTATTCATAGTTGGAATAAAGTAGAGTATTTTTTTCATTATTATAATAACATTTTTGCCGGCCGATTATTATTGATAACTGGGCTAAGCGTGGTTGCTGTCATAATCAGATTAATTTGCTTAGAACAGGATATATCAATTATTAAAGTCTTATATTAAAAAAATAAAATTCAACATTATAGTACATACAATTAGTGAGTAATTTCAAAGAAAACACAAGCCCAGGAACTACGGCTGTTATTTCGTGCAACATACTCTTTATACGTAATGTGCAAATGAAATTTCCTTTTCAGTTAGGCGCCGAGTCAGAACGTAATGCTTAAGTTTTGCTTTTAGGGAAACAAGAAAACCGTTTTACCTCCCTGGTGATACGATACTACAAATTAAAACAACACTTTGCACTTCCAAAATTCTAATTCAGACTTAATTATATAGGCTGGAGTAAAGCGACCGAATATCCCTTATCCGATATCCTTTTTACCGCTATCATTTAAATGCACTTGTATTTTTTATAGTAAACAATAAAAAAAAATATTTAGGTTTTGTTTGAAGTTTAACTGCATATTCATGTCCTATATAAAACGAAAATGGAATGCATCGTTAATGTCATATATCGATAAATATAAAACAAATGTATTTATTTATTATAGTTACAAACGAGCACGACACAACACGAGCTTCGTGTGATTTCTAAGATGTTTTAATAATATTTTAATCATCTCGTCGAAGCTAAGGGAAGTTTGTATAAAAATATAAACCGTGAGTCAGCCAACTATAAATTACTTAAAGCAAAGCATGTTCTTTTTATCGATTTCTCATGTCGCGTTAAAAGGGCTCATTTGGTTTTATTGTATAAAATGGATGGAAGTGTAATTTGCATTGAGGCGGTGGTCACGCACGGGGCTTACGGCTTTCCTTTTTATTGTCCGACTACGCCTTCGTCATTCCTATAATGTAAGCGGTTACTGCTAGGAAGTAGCTTTCTATATTTACTGAATATCTTTGCATAACGTTCTTGCTTTAGATTTCAAATGTCTAAGAAAACAACCTGACCTTCAATTTAATTACGGCAAAATGACATTTTCAATACGTATGATCGCTCTAATACCCACGTCAAACAAATAAACAACAAGCTAAAAAACACTACGTACATTTATATAACTTTATTCCAACTACAATTTGACACTTAAAAAATATAATAAATAAAAAATAGTTTTACAGTCATGTAAAAACTGAAGCCAAAAAAATGCTAAAAAAATGAACTGATCAAAGCACTCTCTAAAAATATTCACAAAAAGATTTCGGTTGAGCGAGTGGCGCTGAAATTATGCATTGTATATTCTTTAAATAGGTAATGCTACATCTATCAAAATATATGCTAAGCAAATTTGCCCGCGGCTTGAAAGTCGGAGACTCGACAAGACTTTGTATAAAATATTATGATAATTGACTTAAAATGTTGAACTACGTTGCTGCAATGTTAATTTATTTATAACTAGCTCTGTAACACGGTTTCATACGTGAAGGAATCTCTGTTTCGATTCGATATCTTAATTATATAGCTACATGACACTTACAAGTAGAGGCTTATTTCAGCTCTCGGTTAAATTAAGCATTTGATCTAACGAGAGCTTTAAAATATTGGAGGATAAAACTGAATCTATGGAAAATTCATTTTATTAGACGTCCACAATATTTATATATTTAAAGGCTGACGTAGGTAGTTTTTATATGTACATTATTAACGGAATTGATGACGTAAAAATATGCCCATTGACATATTTTTCAAACATTTCAATGTTATTTCATAATAACGTACGTATTAAATTAAATTAAAATGTATGTATGTAACTTATATTTGTAAAGGAAAACACGTTCCGTATACTTCCGATCTTCAGGTCTTCAATGCCTATATAATATAGCCAATGTCACACATAAAGTACATTTCTTACTTGTACAAGGACTCGGAAGTCAATTCTATACATTCAAATTCTTCTACAAATATTATGAACACAATTACTTTAGATTTATATAATATTAGTATAAATAATTTTATATCAGACAACAACAAGCAAGAGCTCGATAATAATTCTGGAAACTGGAAACACAACCAATGTTATTCTCTGAAATGGACTTCAAAAGACGGGAATCCACTAATGCGGAAAAGTATAAGAAATTATTGTTAATATTACTTAAACGTTGGCTTCCGACGTTAAGCTGATTTGTTCACTGACCCTACAAATTTGACCTTTATCACAAAATATGACCAGTGAACAAAGATTAAGGACATAATTACGCAAGCTATTTAATTTGACTAATTGGCTTAGTGACAAATTAACTTCGTTCCCTATTGAGGAAATATATGAGCATGGTAATTAATTGTATTATATTTAGTAATCGATACGTTTAAGGAGATTATGGTTTCACGTAGTCTTCTCATATTTATGGACAGTCAATTTAATGAGCATTTAGCCTGGTAGAAATTACTTTTAATGTACAATTTTTATGGTATATAAATAAATTAATAAAAAAATATAAAAAATTATATTAAACAGTATTATATCATCCCGTTTATGTTCAAAATTTTTAAATTAAATTAAACGAATATAAACAGGTCGTTATACGTAATCACTTAATACTAAAAATAAACGTTAAATGAATAATAATTGGATCTCTAAATGATGTTTTAATAATTTATACACATCGAAAATGTGTTAATAACATAGAAACAGCTTAACAGAACGACATTATTTCACAAATAATATAGAACGATAATTATATAACACCAAAAAAGGGTGATAACTGGTTCTTTACATTTATACATGTACGAGTTGGACTCGTCCACTAAGGGATCTGATTTAGTAGGCTGAGTAGAAAAAGGCGTCTTTTTAACCGACTTAAAAAAGGAGGAGGTTCTCAATTCGTGTGTATGTATGATATATATATTTTTTAAATATATGTTCACTGATATTTTCGTCAATTATCCTTTATAATTGTTGATTTTCACGACTTCAGAGGCTGTGAACTCGAGCATGAAATTCAAATTTTAACTAAAGAACTAATATCACATATTGCCAAATTAAGGGTCATGGCACACAGATACACGGACAACAAAGTGAGCAGTGTTACAAGTAATCAGTTATTTTTTTTAGGTAAGCAAGTTTAAGCGCGAAAACTCGTTGGCCGGTTTGTGCTTTGAAAAAAATTGTACTCAACCTTTAGCCGAGATTTATAAAAACTGTGTATAATTAAAGTTTATACGTTAACGCAGACCTGCTCAATGCTCATAAAGGGGCGTTTCAAGCTCCGGACTTGTTTTAAATGTCTTTCCAATGGGTGGGTTCACGTGATACATGAAGGTATCAGGGGAGCATTATTTCAAAGAGATGGTGAACAGGGTTGTAAACCACTAACGACTGCCCGACCGCGATAATGAATTCACTCTACATTTCAACCGACACCGCATTTGATCTAACGAGGGCTTCAAAATATTTGAATATAAACCCTGATTCTATGAAAAATTGTACATTTATAACATAATCGTTTATAGACGTTAAGCGGCAAGCTTTCAAAAGTCTTCATTAAGTTACTATTACTATTAACAGTAGTGATGATGTAATTATGATTGAAAGCGCTTCATTTATATTATTTCGTTAAAGTGTAATCTGAGTGCAATATTGTTTTAAAAGCGTATATTCCAATTTAATTTAATGTGGTTTTTATAAAGGCAACTGGCCTGTATAAACATAGATAATATTGTTATCGTAAAAATTCAGTCAACAACTTATTATTATATTAATTGAAAATTATTAAGCATGAGTTTGTGGAGCATTAAATAAAATGTTTTGCAAGTCAGTGGGTCCGACGCAGTAAAAGTATGAAAATATTCATCCAAATACTATAATTACAGCGCCGGCTAATTAGTTCTCGTTTCGTTAACTGTACGTCCTACCTATTTTATTCGTTAACTCTAATTACGTAGGCTAATTGCCACTTCTCATGTCCGTATACATTTTACGATTCACTACGTATTGGTAATACATAATATACAAAGTTATTAATATGTGTAATCGTTAACTAATGTTTTCAATTAATATTTTTCGTTAAAATTTCCCTTTTTTTGGGCATAAAAATAATATGTAGACTTGTTATAATATATTAAGTGTTTTAATTAAAAATTTCTTATGCTCATGATTTAAGCCGATTTCTCGACTAGCAACTCCTGTTTATGTAATAGAATCGATCGTTGTATTTATCTATATATATAAAAGAAAGTCGTGTTAGTTACTCTATTTATAACTCGATAACGGCTCAACTGATTTGGCTAAAAATTGGTGGGGATGTAGTTTAGAACCAGGAGAAGGATACTTTATCCAGTTTCCAGGGGAATAATTTTTTTATGAAAGTAAACGCGGACGGAGTCGCGGGCAACAGCTAGTAATTAAATAAAAATTATGATTGTCGAGTTCGTTAGAGTCGAGTTTTTCTTTTAAAACTATAATATTCATAATTATAATGTTAGTAAATAGAATCAAGAATTTAAACATGATTCACAGTAAATTTTGGAATATTTAACAGCGATATAACGATATCACGTAGGAGGTATCAAAAGGAGTACTATGATTTTGAATGAAATGAATACGTATATTCGGGTTGATGATAAAAGATGCTATTTCTGTTCGGTAACAAATATTATTTGAGCTATTTTTGTTAGAGACTTAGTAAATAATAATAGTAAGTTTATAATATTTAGCTTCTAATTTCTTTTTCTAGTTCCCTATTGTAGGACAGCAACGTAATCGTGAAGCACATAGCTTTAGTTCAGGAACGAAGGTGATTACCTTACCATCAGACGAGACTTTTCCCCAGTCGTTATTATAAAAAAAAACATACAATATGATGTTTCAATATTGAACTGAGTTTATCGGCTTTGAGTGCTACGCGTCTACGCTCTACGTTTTATGCTACGCGCTTCATTTCAAGCTACGACTATGTATGGCCAATCACTACGCGCCACTTAAAAACGTTGTTAATAATTTACGATTGTCAATCACTTTACCTGTCTTAGTTATTACTATATATAGCTTCTATATAATATAGTAATTACTAAGACATTCAGATCCAACGTCAATTGGGTCACCTCGCACCTAAGTGAAATCCTCTCTCAGATAACCTATGTCGAGTAATTAACATCTGATAGATGCCCATTTTTCCATTCTCATCCTCCTTATAAATCTCTATTACCCTTTATAATAAATCCTTTGTTTTGATACCTTCGAATTTTGATTGTTCACCGCTCAATTTTCCGCCATAACTTAAAAAAATAAAAATAACTTGACAATGCTCAGAATACAAAGATATTGCCAACCTACGTTTTTTAATAACTTTATAAAACTCCATCAATGTGGATAGTCATAATCTTTAAATAGTGCTGATACGAAAGCTACACGCACGATCAGTTAATGAACGTGACAACTAAACAAAAATTCCATTTAGATTTAGAGTTAGCGTGTCGGCCGTCGGACGTTCGTATATTACGCCCATTGTCGCACATACTTTCCACAATATGACTAGCAGGTGCCTATATTTATTCAAGTTTTCCGACTTATACGATTATTACTAATAGCAAGCACCATGAGTAAATAATTTGCATAAAGCATTTTCCTGCTTTATAGCTCACGACACGGCATCTATAATGACTAAGAAGGTATTTTGCGACGCTTTTGGGAGTGTAATTAAAGGCTTTTGAACAAAAGCTTTTAAATTTTCCGAGTGAAAAGACGTATACTTTTGGTATGTGTTGTAAGTGGTATAAGCTCCTTATTTTGCATAAGCAACTAAACAGTAAGTGGATTGGTATTGTAGATAAATTCAACTAGCTGTTGCCCGTGACTTTGCATGCGTCTAATTAAGCCGGTATGTCTAACGCAAAAACTATTGAGGTACTATACTACTAATATACACAGAGAAAGTTATAATTATAGCAATATTGACTGGATGATAATATATATTCCTACGATTACACCGAGTAAGTTGAAAGAGGTCTTATATTTTTTGTAAAGATAATTAATTTGATCAATCAATTTTCGACATTCCTAACTAGATACTGCTCATCTTTAGCTGTAAATGAAATTGATATATCTAACATTTTTTGCCATAGCCTATTCTTCGTGTCAAATAACGAACCGAATATTGTATTCATAGAAGGAATAAAATTGTGACCCCAATTATTTTTATAACAAAAGCTCCCGGGGGTCAGGAAATCCTTCAAATTTGCATGACATAACCTCATATCAAATGATTTGTTTTTAAAACGCCCGAATGTATTAGAACCGTGAGTGTTTATTACTCCTGTATATTTTATGACACTAATTTTGTTATTTAGCTTCGACACACGAAACAATGAATTTCCATTTATCCGACTCGCATGACGTGAAAAAATCCAAACTAAAATGTAACGTTCTTTTTACATTTCAGTAGTATTCTGAAATCAAGCGTATCTCTGTTCACTACATAAATCATCATAAATAAGGGACCTCATAAGCTGTCGCCGTAATGCCATTCAAGTCGACCAGGGTGCGTAATATAGTCGAATAAATCACTTTCTCCTTAAATAGGTATTGTAATGGTTTAATAAAAGTATTTGATCTTTTACAATAAGCCTGCCTAGAAATGAATTGTTTGCTTTACAAAGAGGATAAAAAACAATTCTATGATTTGGTTAGAAGGATGGTAAAATTCCTACTCATATAATGATATCGAGATCGGCGGTTTGAATATGAGGCATTGAGGCATTGACCAGTTATAATGTTGTTGGAACTTGGCTATATTTGGTTCAGAGACTATCTCAGCCCCTTGGTATTACGTACCTTTTCGCAATAAACGGCAGCTCGTGTTTCATCTAAAGCTATCCCTATCAACGTGCCAAATATTTTTTAACTAGATCAGAAGCTTAGACACGATTTCCTCGTATACAATTAAAAGAACTTTGTCATTATAATTTTTTTTGAGATATAATTAACTTTGATAACGTTCCATTCGTATAAAATATACTGCTCAGTGTTTTTATTCGTAATCACCGCCAATTTCGCACGTGTTAAAAGCTAATGTACTAGAGCTTTAACAAAAAAGGTTCAGCCTTAATTACGTTACTTAACTCAGCTGTAACCTCGGGCTGTCCTCTGGGAAAATATTTTATTACCTCGCCTGACACTCATTTATCAATCTTTTCATTCTTGTTGTTTTAATTTGGTTTTCAATATAATTTTGATTATTATAAAAGTTATTTGCCGCGTCAGTAGTCAAATTTATTATATATCCAACCAATGACATGAAATTTAAATAATAATTTAATTATTTAAATATAATATTATGATCGATATGTTATACTTCTAATGTGGATAAGATTTAAAAGTTTAAAAGTATAATTATAATTATGAAAATCGTGAAAAAAAATTGTATGAATAATTAATACATTCATAAGATATTTAAATTAAAAGTTTTGTAATTCTCCTATTCATAGAGCTCGTCAAAACAAACTTTAAATCCGAAACTCGTTCCAACAGTTATAGAAGGTCGAATATTACATTCTATCGAGCCCCAATGATACCAAAATAACTTTGATTGAAACTCAAATATTTAACAAAATTTTACAACTTAATAATATTGTAATATATTTAATTTAATATATAAGATAGGTGTAAATTTTTGATGGGATTAGTAAGCTTTTAATGGCTGTTTTAATAAAATAGTGTGACGTTTATCACGTTGTCATTAAACAAGTCCAAAGGATTTCATTAAAAATGTATTTTATATTATAATCGGGTTTATAATGTTATAATGTTTTACAATACTTATTCAATATTGTCACTAATGTGTGGTGGTAAGCACAATAATGATGATAATTTTTAATACCAAAGGAACACCTAATCAACGAATTAATTTTTAGTTGTATTATTATTATTCTATTTTTATGTTCGACTCAACGTTTTGTAATAAGCAAGTATCAAAATGCATGTAAACATGTTTTTGCTCTTGGTTTCAAAAGATGATAATTTAATACCACAGTCATTAAAAATTAAATAGACAAGTCTACAAAGATACTATTCGAAACAAACAAAGGAATTTGACTGTATAACGTTGATCCTATTTCAGAGAGATACGAGCCCATAATCGTCCAAGTAATATCTACAAATGTAGCATAATAATATAAAGTAATATCATCAGTTTGGGCCGGAGCCAACTTCAGTCAAAGTGGTACAAATACCTTGGTAAGTTACGTACATAGCTGTGGTAGGTATCGCGTAGACTCCGAGTTATCAAAAGACGATTCAATGAAATGGTGAAGATAAAACAGTTTGTTTGAGCCGATATTTATTCTTATTTCATACGTATCATGTATCGTTGTGTGTGTGAGTGTGTAATATTCTTAACCTCATGTTATTTTACAGATTGTTTACTAAGAATGAATTACGTAGAAAGAATATCAAGTCATAATTTTACGTTATAACATGAAAGTATTTATTGAAAATAACATACTCTCCAACTCTTTCAAGATTGCATATTTAATAAAACCCTTCATAACTTCATAATTTTATGAAGTCTTTCCGAATATTTTATCTGCATTCCACTATTATTATACTTAAAGTTATTCTGCAAAGCATTTGATATTTATAACCATAACTCGTCATTTATATTGTTATTTTAAAGTTTATTTTGGCTGAATTTTTAAACATAAATATTTTATACAAAATAAAAAGCAGAATATCTCAAACTACAACATTAATTACAGACATTATTCAGAGAGATCCAACGCGAACACGCTTGGTTAAGCGTGCTGATAATTTCACCGTCAGCCTTAATATATCCCTATAACCTTAACCTATCACTTCATACTCATAGTATAAAATAAACTAGCTTTACTCTCTTTGTCTGTCCCTTTGTATGCAAACATTTCAACTACGCAACTGATATAGATAACTATATACCTAGATGTAATAGAAAATAATGAATGGTGAATGTATGACCGACTTAATAAAATAGGTTTTTACATGTACAGTATCATAAAAGTATATAAGCACAAGCAATATTACATCTTTTAAAATATTTTATTGGCTTAAATAGTGTATTTTTGTCACGACCCTTGTGGTTTATTTTAGTGTTCGAGATGATTTTTAATTTTTATTTTGTTACATAAGATTGTACCTAGTTGACTGTCCTATGTGTGACGTGTGAAAATAATAATAATAATTTGCGATGTAATTTTTAAGTGTGGTTGAGGCAACTTTTTATTTATGATAGCACTTTCATAACTTATACACTGAAGGTCTTCAAATAAATGAATGAACTAAGAAAGTAATGTAGCCTCACGAAACTTTTGATTGAAAAGGCGTTTGATTTTCGTTTTTTCTCCTTCGTTTATAAAGCCCTATCTAAGCGTGGGTATTAAAGTACCAAAAAATTAAATAAACAGTTTCAATTTTTAGAACTACGTCATAATATTTTTATACGAATACAGTATTTAAGGATACTTCCTATATTATGTCTATTTTATTTATATCTTATCCTCATATCTATTACAAACTCCATAAAAGCATTTAATCCGCTTATAATATTTCCAATATAGAATTGTACATTTCAAATATTTACAATAACGTGGATATACGAAAAATATCAATACTATTTGCTATGATATTCGTTCCATAAAAATCTCTTAGCTGTGATCATAAATCGTTTCGGTTGGCATAATAGCGTGAAGGGGCCGGCGTAGATTTATGCACGTTAGATTTACAGAAAGGTGAGACTTGTCATATTTGTGTATGTTACCCCTAAATTATGAGACTACGACCATGTTTGCGAAGATCAAGGGAATGCGATACTCCCAATACACTAGCAAACAATGTTTCATATGCATGAATGGAATTTCTTGAACACACACGAGCTTAAACACACACATACACACACATCTTAGTTCTAATTAATTCTTTGAAATTTGAATTATATTAGAAATAAGATTGCATACGCTGTAGCGAGATAATAATGATTGATTTTAAAAATTAATATATAATATTATATAAAATAACAGCTTAATTATTATTAGCAGCTTATTGTTTAGTTTTAATATGTGTAATATATATTGTAACATTTCGCTACGACATATTTGTCTCTATTTTTATTACCTTTTCAATCTGTAAGTTTAATTAATCTGTTAGTAATTGTATAACAAGTACGTATAGTCAGTCATACAACGTATAATACTAGGAAACAGAAAAGACAATTCTTCCAACGCTTTATCACTTAATTTGATTCGTGTTCTGAATAAACGAGATGCTATGTAGCTTCGAATGAGTTAAATATTGCATTATTAACCTCATCGCTGTATATAAAATATTGATACGTCGAGGTAAAAGACATTGACTATGAGGTTTATTATATTAAAGTATCTTACCATGAAACTCAATTGATGACAGCAATATCTACAGAGAAACGTAAACTGAGACGAGTTTATGATACTTTTATTTGAAGATGAGAACGAATCATAATATCCAAATTATTATGAGAGCGATAACTTTCGATCCAATGAGCGTGTGCAAGCAATATGTTTTTTATTGAAAGTTGAATTTATTTGTCTGTTTCAATTTTATGTCGACGTTTGTAATGATGAAAAAGTTCACAATAAAATCAATTCTTTAAGTTACCTACATAAAAAAATACTAGCACACTTATATTTTTACTAGATAAAGACGTCTATACTCTATAATAATTATAACAAAACAAAGGAACATAAATTGATACGAAGATAAATCAGCTATAAATAAATATTGTCCAACTAATAAAACCAGGAAACTAAGCGCGCTATAACACACTGTTACGATTATCCTTCAATAGTTCCACCAGATAATATCGTCTGATGGAAAAACGTTCACGTATTCGGTACCAAATTCATAATAGGCCATAACGCTAACCCGGAAAATTTGTAAGCGATAGAAAGGAGTGTTTATGATTTTATGGCACTCTTTTACATAGTCGTATAATAATCGTTATTATGCTAACGATTTCGTAAAAGAAAATATAAAAGATATATAATTTTGATACTTTCTACAAGTTGAGAAAAAAAGATTTTGAAAGACTTGAACCTTGTATAAAGATTAAAGATAGGTGCGGTATTACATTATTGTTCACGAAACATTCCAAAAATTAATGGCGGAATTATTCAATTATAAACTAAAACGGTGTAATTACAGAACTTTAAGCCCCTCATAGTTCACGAAGTATGTTGTTAAAGTTAATAGGCAAATGTATGTCATGAACCCATGGTACATATGAATGTGCTGTTTTCGTTTAAAGACAATAAATAAGTCTAAGTCAAACGAAGTTAGTCGACTTAGCCTGATTCATGAAAATGTGAGGGCCTTTGTGACCCGAGATGGGAGGGGGTGGGCGACTAAATGCAAAGCCCTTAGTTCAGTCGTCCGCGCGCTCTTGACGCATTAAGACGTGCCACGCGTGAGTTCGCTCTCGAACAACGGACGTGCTTCTCAAATTAAGTTATATAAACACTAGTGAATGGACAATGGTGTTCAAGTTCTGTGACATGTAACGTTGTGCGAAAAATATTTGAGGATGTATATCGTAATAATATTGCTGACCTTATTTGTTAAAGGTAATTTAATTTTGTAATACTTTTGTTTTGTTTTAATCAGTAGTACTGCAATTTCAAAATTAGAACTGTCATTATAAAAACGAACACGCTGTTATCTGATGCTTGTGGAAGAAGTACTTATACTTTGCAATTTCCAATCAAGTCATAAGTATGCTTATGGGTCTAAAATCCTTTATTACTTACTAGTTGACCCGGCGAACTTTGTTCCGCCTTAGAGGCAATTAATAGACAGATTTTGGATTTTAAATTCAATTTTCTATTACTTCTTTTATTTAAAAAATCAAGTTGATGTTTGAACGTGGAAGTTGATCATTTTAATGATTCTTTAAAATTTACAACCATACTTAACTACAGACAACATTACGTTTGGCTGTCATTTGTGTTTTTTGGTACATGACAGCTTGGGAACATGATTAAAAGTATCCTATGTCTTTCTCCTGGTTCTAAGCTCCCAAACAATTTTCAACCAAATCAGTTCAGCCCTTCTTGTCTAACACTTGTCTAGCTCAGTAACTAACACTAGTTTCTTTCTAAATAGTTAAAATAAAAATCATACAATTATACGAACTTTGCCCGTAATACTTATAGCATTATTTTGTTTTCTTAGAATATGTTTCCATTACCTAACTAGATAAAAAAATATATTCTATTCTATTGTTGAAAATACAAAAGATTTTCCTATTTTGTATGATAGTTTCGAAATGACAAGTCAATTGATTGTATTGTTGCCTATTGATTATATCATATTTTGTTTACATTTACAAAATATTTATCTGATATTGGAAATATAATAAATGCGAAATTTTTGAAATGTTATATTTGTCACTCTTACCTACATGCAAAAACCATTGAATGATTTTACTGAAATTTGGCATTACTTGAGATTAGAACCTCGATTAACACATATGATTTTTTATCCGAGATAGGTAATTTTATAAGATTTTTTCCACTCGAAACTTGACTCGTTCCATATTTTACTTATGGGATATCAATAAAGAAAACAAGTCATAAATTGTAGCAAGTTATTTATTAAGCAAAAATTGTAAACAATTACATATAGTTCGAAAATGACTAATAAAAGCACTGTAATGACTATTTAATATAGACATTATATATGTATGTACTTATGTATTATATAAATCACATTCTGCTTACTACAAAATACAAATATTGTCTCAGAACAACTCGGCGACTAGAAAAATTTAATTAACTTACCTGAGATTATAAAATAAATTAAAACTATACAAGCAGAGAGTATTATGGTATTTTTCCACCTTTTTCAATTAAAAGTTATTGTTATAACCTTATCTATAGAACAAAGCGCGAAGGAAATTGCATAAAAAACTACATGCCCCTTTTAGTACTGTCTACATTTTTGCGACACTATTTTAAAGACTAAAGGTGTGTGTGTCTTGTTAGATTTTCTTTCACGCATTACTTCATAAATTCCTCTCCCATGTCATTTTCAGACATTTAAAGTTTAATGCCACGTAATACAAAACTTTATGGCGGTAGATCGTTCCCATTTACACATTTCTTTCATTTTACATAGAAGTACTATAGATAAGATAAAATGTTACATATTTTCATTCAAGAATAACCATCTTGCCAATAATAAATGAATAAAAATGGATCATGCGGCATTTCTGCATCATTACTTTGCACTCATTTAAAAATACAACAAATTAAGTATTTAATTCGTTAATAACTGTCAATTATATAAATGTAGATATTGAGGTTGCTGTTTTAAAAAGAGAAAAACACACACGGATAATGTGTCAATTAAGTTTTAATTAAATTGTAATTAAACAATTATCAACAACATCAACAATTAAATCATTTCATTACAATGAACGAAATGAACGAGATGCCAAAAAGAAACTAAGAGTATGTACATATTTTAAGTATTTTCACGTAATGATGTTTCTTATTCGGAAAGAACCTCGGAAGATACTGCCTCTGGATACGATGGTACAAACATTTTTTTGTAATACGTACATATCACATGTACCAATACCAGTACTTATGTAACCTAGTTTAATGATTAAACCGGAAAAAAGTCTAAGATTTTAACTAACTTTCCGAGCATAACTTAGGAAATTGGCTTGCTTATTTTCAAAAGATCCTATGTATATTTAGAGTTCCAGAAAAAAAAAATTGTTGGTTTTCTTTTGGGCAAAGCCTTTCGCGAAATTATGATAGAACTTATTTATTTCATTTCATCATTAATTATTATGCTTCCACTTAGCTCCATGGTCCAGTCAATATAGACATTCCAATTTGCGTTAATTCCCAACATGCTGAATTTTTGTGCAAGCCTTGAATACGTCATTTCATATGATATGTCAAAAGTCCCCATCGATCCCCCGTGTGCGTTCTTTTTTATTCGAGGTCAAAGGTCACAAATTTATGTTATTTGCGTATATCTCTGGAACAACGAGAGTTATCGAACAATGGTTCCAACAAAGTTTGTAGATCGTAAAATTGTCTACAATAAAGATCTCAACACTTTTTCTTCTATGGTGCACTGATATCAATTTATGGCTATTTTAAACATATAAAATATGTATATGCACTAATACAAGATAGACAAGTAAAGATATTTGAATTTGCCGCAGATATTTGGATGCCGAAAAGTTGGATTGTATTGTTCCTCGGTATGTACCAATTGCCAAGGCCAATCTTGCAACTGCAACAGTTTAAGATCGTTTCGAAATTGATGAGGATATAACGGATATATTTCTCTTCTTGGAGCAGTCTACACACAGTTGTAGTAGTCACAGTTACCGTCGCAGACTCTTGCGCGAATTCCGCAGTTTCTTTATAAGGTTTCTGGGATAATTTCAATATTAAACATCGTCCCTCCCCATCAAATAGACCTAACGGCTATTCACTACTGCTTAGTATATAACATAGAAACAGAGAGAGTCCGTAAACATATAACAATTTGACATAAATTGAAATATTTTATCGGGTCAAATACCTTGGCGCAAAACCAACATTGTATAGCAAAGTGGAACAAACTTTTAAAGATAGTCAAGAAGAACAAGATTACGATTTAAGTTCGAAGTAAATTCATTATTTAACATTTTTATTTTATTTAAAATGTTAATAATTAAAATCCATATAATAATTGTATGCAAATATATGTATTTGAAAATAAAACACAGTTTGATTATCAAAATAGATAATGGAATAGATATTCGATTAGTTAGAACTGTATTAACTATAAACATTATTCGCAATATGGACCTGCATCCTATATTCTATTCCATAATTTTTTAATTCTGGTTACATTTATTGCGATATGATTATCTATAAACTATCCAAAATGGGAATTGTAATTGTAATGCATTTAATACATAGTAATATGAATCATAAATTAAGTTCATACATAATATTATTGAACAAAAGGCATAGAACAGACTTTTATATACATATTATTTGCTGTTGTTAATTGTTATAAACTATAAGGTTAAGGAATAGCAAGTAAAAATTTATCTAAAACATTTGTTTGGTTAAACAGCCTAAATACTATTTTGAAACAAATTACCCAGCTAGATGAACTTCTTCAACACAAGATTTTAACCCATAAATGCACCTTTTTTTTTTTTTAGAGAAACAGATTAGCGCTTGACCACAACTCACCTGATGTTAAGTGAAGTTGTGGTCTAAGATGGAGCGCGCGTACCTGTGAGGTACCTGTTCACTCTCCACTTGAAGATCCCCAGGTTGTAGGTATCGGGGAACAGAGATTCGGGCAGGGAGTTCCACAGTTTTGCAGTACGCACTAAGAAGGTGGAAGCAAATCGTTTAGTGCGTGCATGCGGAACATCAACTGTATAGCGATGTCGCCCTGCCGAAGCTCTACTCGTCCGATGGTGGAATGGCGAGGGGGGTATAATATTGTGCAGTTCCGCTGCACACTCACCAAAATGTAACCGGTAAAAGACCGACAGGCTGGCTACCTTGCGACGGTGTTCGAGCGATTGGAGTTCAGCATCAACAAGACAGGGCTTATTGATGAGTTTTTTGGCTCGTCTTTCAACCAACTCCATAGCTGGTAGGTATTACAGGATTGTCTCGTTATAGTGAACCCGTTCCACAGATAGCGGGCACGCGCGCGCCAGCCGCAGGCCTAGTGAACTGCTCTGTGAGCGCCGCGTGCGCCGCGCACACGTGCCGCATGCTGTGCCCGCTCGGCTTCGAGCTGGACGCGCGCGGCTGCCCGCTGTGCAAGTGCCGCGACCCGTGCGCCGGCGTCACGTGCCCCGGCCAGCTCTCGTGCCAGCTGGAGGAGGCGCCCTGTCTGCGCGCGCCGTGCCCGCCCGTGCCTACTTGTAAGCTTCATACTACTAACGGCATTTACATAGCTTTCAACTCTTGTGCTAGACATGACATTCATAAAAGAGTATTTCTACTATTGTTTTACCCATATTAGCAAAAATAGAGGTTTACTTGATACATATATTAATTTTTTACAGAAGTTATAATATCGACTGACATTAAAGAGAAACAATTTATGAATTAAAATATAATTTATTATTTTAAATGGCAAACATTTACGAACTTTATTTAAACGTATTAAAAACCAACGCGAACGGTGACATAAAAAGGTAGCTTTTAACGGCTGTTTTAACTTAAGCGCGGATTAGCCGGCATCCTTATACAGAAGGTCTTCTAATGGTTGTGACATTTTGCGTAAAAAAAAATAGCCTGTAGCCTCTTTACTAAGTCCATATAAAGATTATAAAAAATAATCTGTTGAAAGAAAGACAAATAAACGTATTAAAAGTAACAAAGTTTTAGCTTCCACTTACATTAGCTTTAAAATTACAAATTTCAACACTTCAATAGAATTCAGTTCTCATTACCCTTGAGAATGTTTAATACTCTGTGTAATAAGATATAATTTAACTTAAGCTTTGAAGATAGCTTTTACAGTGATCTAATTAAACTAGCTCCATTACGATTCATAGACAAGAGATTCTGTTCTTGTCTCAGTAATGTTTAATCGGAAGGTAGAGTCTGATTCAGCGTTAATGGTCTATGTAGTAAAGAAGAGAGAGAACTTGTCATTATCTACTAATTTATAGAAATCACATAATAGAAGCGTCAAAACCTTAATTGTGACATTAAATGCTCATTTTAAATGTAAAATATGTCTGCGATGGATGTAGGTTTTAATTCCTGGATTCTTATACCAGAGATTTTTTAAATGTCGAAAAAAATGGAATTTACTAATTAAAAATAATTGTACGTAGTTAACATTGCGTTTAAGGTTAAGCTAGAAAGGGAATTCAATTGTAAACAATTGTTTTATGGTTCAATGTCAATTTCCTTATCAATTCGCTATGGTTCTCATTTGTCGACCTTCAGACGATAACGTATTAACTTGATACATTGCGTTTTAAGTTATGTGCAATAAGAAAGTTTATAGCTATCACAATATAATTAATAAAACTCAAGTTAATTTTAGGTATTTTAACGTGTTATGTCGGTCTCCTACCAATAAATAAATATAAATATTTTCAGGACATTTATACACAGCGCCATCTAGTCCCAAGCTAAGCAGAAGCTTGTGTTAAGGCAACTAGATAACGGAATAGATTACATATATATACTTTTCTTTTGTAAATACATACATATAATACATAGCAACACCCAGACCCCACAAAAATACAAATGTAATGTAAATTACAAATATATTTTTCCGGTGTGGGGATCGAACCCACGGCCTTTCGCGCGGAAAGCAGTGTGTGCTACCACTGCGCCAAGCGGTCGTCGCGGTGAAGAAAATCCTATTGTGATCCATCTCACCGTTTCTATTTTTCTGTGTCTCACGTTTGCGGACTCAATCGCGCAGACCTATGTTGTACCTATACTGTAATTTTGAGGGCCTTATTTATCTCGAAGAAACCCCACTGTGTTCCGCCTTACCGCAATGGGTAGGTAACGAGCACCTTCACAGACCAGACCCTTCCGTGATCATTTCAAAACCTACTCTAAAAAATCTTATTGTTTGCATTTCAGGTAAAAGAGGACGCAGCCTCCAAAACATCTGCCCTGTAGGGGAACCGCTTTTAATATCTGAAACCAGCCGACCTTTCCTCTGCGGAACGGACCCAGGAAAACCGAACTGTCCTCCGCTCTACAGATGCCTCGTCGAGTCAGGTATCAATCGCCTATTGTCTTGCCAAATATGTTTGCAAACAATCGATCTGACGATAGATCATTGTTCGCGCCGATCTAATGTTCTTTTTATGTAAAATACCAGCGCGCTTGATCACTTTTTGTTGCGATTTAGTTGGAATGCTAATTTGCGGATACGATGTTTATAAACAATTTGAGAAAAGTGTCATAACATATCGCTTTCTGGAGTCTAGAATATTATGTTTTTATAATGTTTGTATTATATCATAAAACATTTAAATATAAATAAGTCATGTTTAACATTGAATCTTTTTTATTTATTTTTTAATTGATTTTTTCAGTATAAAATGCATAGGAATTTTGCACAAAAAAATTTGCTGAACTGCAAACTACTCTCAAAATTTACTTTCCACCTTTCCTTTCTTGTCTTGTATATGTCTGCTTGGAAATACAATTAAAATATTTGTAGTATACTTTATTAACATGCCAAGGTTCGCAATATTTTGGTACTGATTGAACTTTTCCTCTAAAGGAAACGATTACGGCGTATGCTGTCCAGCATCGCTAGAGCTCCAAAAGGCTGGTACGTGCCCAGCTCCGTCCACAACAGACTTGGACTGCGGCACCCCGTGTGCTCACGACCTGGAGTGCCCATCCATGCAGAAGTGTTGCGACGGCGGGGAATGTGGGAGACATTGCACTTTGCCCCATAACGTGACCATGTGTACTCAGCAGAAGATGCTGGCAGAACTCCTAGTGGTCAGTGAGATGGAAGGCAGGGGATACGTGCCCCAGTGTGATGGTAATGGAGCCTTCATGTCCAGACAGTGTTCGAGAAACGGATTAGTTTGCTGGTAAGTATCATTAATCTATACCTAAATATATCAATTATCTAAATATTGAATGTTTCTTGCATTTCTTTCTTAGTTATTAAGAGCTTCATTATTTAGAATCGAAAATTAGAATTACACGTACAATTTGATATTCAGTCTTAATTTTCTAGATCTGTACCCAAATAAATAGTTGAAAAGCAAATTTGTTTAAACACGTTTATGTTCAATACTATAGATTGAATTTAAAAGTTTTTTTTTTTGTTTACATTCAAGCAAAAAATATTGAATGCGATAATTAATAATATTATAATAACAATATTTATTTAGCTTAAACACATTACAGACATTTTATATGTATTGAAAAAACTAATAGCTATGGAATTTGGTTCTGTTAAATGCCAAAAAATTGAACTTTGCTTCTTAAGCTAGGACAATCTTTTTTTTCATATTTATTTTTTTGGGATTTTGTATGTTAATTAAAAACCTAAATAAAAATTTTGCATGGCTTGATGCCGTATATGTCAACAAACGCTGTTTGCAGTGCAAACAATCTTTATTTTAAGAGGCACCAGTTAAAAATAGCACATTTTATGACATGATGGTATGTTATATTTCAGGTGCGTAGACGCAGACGGCAACAAGCTCCGCGGCAGTATGGGCCCGTCGTCCTCAGTAGAATGTTCGGCGCTGCCCCCCG